>JAKJMR010014591.1:0-27467 GCA_024449315.1 Daboia siamensis | reverse complement strand
GAGGGGGCGTCGAGGGGGTGTGGATGTCGTTGGGTGGGGCTTGGGTGTGGTCTGTATGAGTGCATTTAGCAGCGTTGGCTGCGGGTAGCGGCCAACGCTGGCTTTGTTTCCTGCCACGAGTTGTATTCTGGAAAATAAAGAATCCTAATTTTGTGGAGGTGGTCTCCCGTTTCCTGCTTTGAGCTACGGAGCTGCTCACCGGCGGACGGGGTTGACATTAAGCCAGCGTTGCCCTTACTACTGTGCGACCGTCCTCTGTTGGGAACATGGCAGAAGGCGTGCAAGGGGCTGCCTCAGACAGTGGGAAGGAGGAGGCCGGCGCAGCTGAGGTGTTGGAGAAGCCCCTCGAAGTGACGGGCGTAGACGACACCCAGCCGGTCGTACGGCCCAAGGTACGCGAGGTGCCATCAGCGGACCCTGGGGTGGAGTCCCAGGGTACCAGCAGCCAGACCGTGGGGGGGGAATGGTGGCTGAGTGCGATTTTGGGCCTCGCAGCGCCAGAGCAAGGCCGGGCAACCCGGCCCAGCGGGGCTCTGCTGGGTTGGAGGGAGAGACGGCTGACGGAGGACGATGGGGAGGATTGGAGCTACTCGACCGCCCCTGGTAGCCAGACAATGGATGTCCTCCGGGACAGGTTTGGGGAAGTTGGGTCTCGGAACGGCGGCTCGTGGGCAGCCACGGGTCCCGAGGCGGAGACAGGCCAGTGGGGTCTCGTGGGGGCATCGAAACAACCGAGTACGTCCCGCTTCCGGCTGGCGAGCCCGAAATTCAAGGTGCCTAGGGAGGGCAGCACTCGGGCTTCCACCACGCCAGCACCAAAGGGTCACGAGGGGTGGCCAACCCCGGAAGGACCCTCGGGTCGGCATTCAGCCAGGCCGGGGGGGGGCGTCTCAGGGCCAGGGGGCCCCACCCGTCGGACATTGGGGCCCGGGCGTGGTATGGGGCCCGCCGCCTCTCGCCGCCACGTATGATGGACACCCTGATCGCCTGGCCATGTTTCTGGGCCAAGTCATAAACCACCTGGACGGATATGGCCAGGCGTACGCCTCGCAGTGGGCGATGGTGGTGGCGGTCACAGCCTGCCTCCAGGGGGAGGCCGCTACCTGGGCCGCCGACCTCTATAGCGACCATGCCCGCGAACTTGGCGACGTCGGGCTGTTTCTGGACGCCTTGCGTGTCCGTTTTGAGGACACCTCCCGGACCCACCGCGCGGAGGCTGAAATCCTAAACATCAGACAACGGGGCCGACCGGCGGTGGAATTCGTGCATGACTTCCGCACGGTTGCCGGGCGGTTGTGCTCGTGGCCGGAGCGCATGCTGGTACACCTCTTCCGGGCCGGCCTCGACGGGTCCCTTCGACGAGCGTGTGTGGTGCGGGGGGTCCCGGCACGACTCCAAGACTGGTTCCGGGTGGCGGTGGAGCTGGACCTGGCGTTAGCAGACGCACGGGGGAGGCCCGAGCCAGGCGGTGGGGCCTGGCGAGTTCCTGGAGCAGCGAAAGCCGATGGGCGGAAGCCTGCGCCGCCGGCGCCGCAACCTGTTCTCACTCCAGCACCCCGACCGGCGTTCCGTTGTTTCCGCTGTGACCAACCGGGCCACCGGGCAGTGGATTGCCCCTTACCACCACCCCGAGCACGGCCCACCGCCCCGGTGGCACGGGTCCCGACCCCCAGGAGGGCACCGGAACGCTCCAGGGCGGCGTATCAGATGGCCGCCGAGACACCCCGGACGTCAACACCAGCGCGCTCGGAAGAATCGGCGGATGGGCGAACCGACGGGTCGGAGGGGTCCGAGGACCGCGACTATGAGGAGGACCCAATGGTAAGCGCTCCGGTGTGTCCCTTTGTGTTGTCCGTCACGTTGGTGAGTCCACAGACCGGTGAGAGGAGGGTGGTGAAGGCCTTGCTCGACACAGGTAGCACGCGGTGCCTTCTCAGTCAGGCGGTGGCAAGGGAGATCGGCATTCCCCTACAGCGATTACCAACACCACTGCGGTTCCAGCAGGTGGATGGGTCCCTGCTTGGCGGGGTACCAGTCACGCATGTCACGGTGCCAGTGAGACTGGAATTGGGCACCCACTGGGAAACATTACGTTTCGTTGTGGTACCGTCCATGACGGAGGCGGTTATCCTGGGGCTAACGTGGCTGGATAGATGGGGCCCAACGATCTGGTGGGAAGGGGGGTGCCGACACCTACGGCTGGGGACAGGGCCCCAACCCCCTGCACGCCACTCCTTCATGGGTCTGGAGGGCACTGGGGCCCCAGAGACAGCTGCGGGGGCCGTTGTCGGGCCCGGGGTGCGGGTGCCGCCGGAATACGCGGACCTGGCGGACGTGTTCAACGAACGGGAGTGTGACGTCTTGCCGCCCCACCGTCCTACGGACTGCGCGATTGAGCTGGTGCCGGGGGTGAAACTGCCCAAGCCGCGTATGTATGCGATGACGCCCCGAGAGATGCAGGAACTGAGGCGATACATCGATCAGAACCTGCGGAGGGGGTTTATCCAACCAGCCCGGTCGAGGGTGGCGGCTCCTGTCCTCTTCCGGGAGAAGAAGGATGGGACCCTCAGACTGTGTGTGGACTACCGTGGGGTGAACGCGGTTTGTGTGGAACATCTATACCCCCTGCCTCTCATGAAAGACCTCCTGGCCCACCTCACCAAGGGCCGAGTTTTCACCCGGCTGGACCTGCAGGAGGCCTATTATCGGGTGCGGATCAAGGCCGGCGACGAGTGGAAAACGGCCTTCAACTGTCCGTTGGGCAGTTTCCAATACAGGGTGATGCCGTTCGGTCTGCAGGGGGCCCCCGCGGTTTTCATGCAGCTCATAAATCAGGTCCTGCATGAGCACCTGTACCGGGGGGTCTTGGTGTACCTGGACGACATCCTGATTTACTCGACGTCCATGGAGGAACACGTCGCTCTGGTCCGTTGCGTATTGTCCAAGCTGAGGGAGGCCCGCCTATACGTGAAGCTCACCAAGTGTGAGTTTCACAAAGCCCGGCTTGATTACCTGGGGTACCGGGTGTCTGCTAACGGGGTGGAAATGGATCCAAATAAAGTAGAGGCCATCCAACAGTGGCAGGCTCCGCGGACCCGGAAGCAGCTGCAGAGCTTCCTTGGCTTCGCGAACTTTTACCGCCAATTTATCCCCTGCTTTGCCTCTATTGCCCTGCCGCTCACGGATTTACTTCGAACAAAACCCGGGCCGACGCCGCCACGGCCGGGACAGAAGCTGGCGTGGACCACCTCCTGTCAACGCGCCTTTGAGGCACTCAAGGCCCAGTTTGCCAGGGAGCCCGTCCTCCGACATCCGAACCCCGACTTGCCCTACGTGGTGCAGGCCGATGCCAGCGACGTGGCAGTTGGGGCCGTCCTGCTGCAGCGATATGACACTGGGGTGTTGCGGCCTTGCGCATACGCCTCCAAAAAACTGACCACCACGGAGAGGGCGTGGGCTATTTGGGAGAAGGAGGCCTTTGCGGTCCGCTGGGCTTTGGGGACATGGAGGCACCTGCTCGAGGGGGCCAGCCAGGAGTTCGAGGTGTGGACTGATGACAAAAACCTGGAGGCCCTACAGACTCCCCGCCGTCTGTCCCCGAAGCACGTGCGCTGGGCCCAATACTTTCAGCGCTTCCGGTTCCGCCTCAAGTATGTGCCCGGGGGCAAGAACTTCCTGGCCGACGCCCTGTCACGGTTGCCCCAGTACGACTGTCGGAGGGAGGAGGTGGTACAGGCATTGGTGCCTCCCTGCCAGCGGGAAGGGGTGGGGAACATGGCCCACGCAGCGTCAGACGCCTTTCTGGGAGCGTGCAGGAAAGCGCTGGCGTCCGACGAGTGGGTGCGGGCGCATCCCAACACACTCACCGCACGGGACGGCCTGGCCTGGCATGGGGCCCGACTGTATGTACCAGCCGCAGTGCGGGACCGTGCACTTCACCAATGCCATGATGCGCGGCAAGCGGGCCATTACGGCTTCGTTAAGACTTTACACTTGGCTCGCCGCCATTTTTGGTGGCCTACCATGAGGCAGGACATAGCAGACCATGTGCGGAAATGCCGCGTGTGCGCTGTCGCCAAGCCCTCTGTTGGCAAACCGGCCGGGTTGTTACAACCGGTGGCAGACCCCGTGCGGCCGTGGCAGGACATCGCCATGGATTTTGTGGTTGATCTGCCGGAGAGTAGGGGGTACAACGTCCTCTGGACGGTGGTGGACCTGTTCTCCAAACAGGCACACTTTATCCCCTGTAAGGGGTTACCGTCGGCCCGTCGGTTGGCCCGGATGTTCGTGCAGCATATCTACCGCCTCCATGGGGTACCGCGACGCATTATCACAGACCGGGGGGTACAGTTCACCGCCCGGTTCTGGAGGACCTTTGTGCGCTATATTGGAGCTACGCAGGTGCTGAGTCCGGCGTATCACCCGAGCACCAACGGGGCGGCGGAACGGGCGAATGCGGCGGTGGAACGTTACCTCCGCTGCTATGTGTCGTACCGACAGTCTGACTGGGCGGACCTGCTGACCTTCGCAGAAGTGGCTCACAACAATGCGGTGCACAGCAGCACCGGCTTCTCCCCCTTCCGGGTGGTCTCGGGCTACGAGTTCGTGCCTATCGCCGGCTGCAACCAGGACGACCCGGCGTCCCGCACGCCTACGGAGTGGATGGACCAACTGGAGGGGGGGTGGGGGGTAGTGAAAGCGGCTCTGGTGCAAGCCGCGAAGTCTTACAAGGAGCAGGCAGATAGGAAGAGGAGGCCGTTCCCCACTCCCCATGTGGGTGATCTGGTCTACCTTTCCACGAAATACGTGCGCTTGCAGGTCCCCTGCAAGAAGTTGGGCCCCAAATACCTCGGCCCGTTCAGAGTCGTACAAGTAATAAACCCTGTCACCGTCCGGCTCCAGCTGCCCCCTATTCTGGGGAAGATACACCCCGTCTTCCACAGCAGCCTGTTGAAGCCGGCAACGGCCGCCACCGCGGCGGCGGGGGAGGGCGGTCCGGGCCCTGTGCACGGCGAGCACTACGAGGTGCAGGAAATCCTGGGGTCCAGGCGACGGAGGGGGCGGTTGCAGTACCTTGTACTGTGGAAGGGGTACCCTATGGAGGAGGCCACCTGGGTGCGGGCGGAGGACGTGCATGCACCCCGCCTACTCCGTGCGTACCACCGGGAAAATCCGGGGAGACCGGGCAGGGGCCGGGGGGAGACCGCGGAACGCATAGCCTTCTGCTCACCCTCTCTCTCTTGCCTTCCAGGTGGGTCCCTGGTAGAGGGGGCAGCATGTCGGGCCCTGGGAGGCCGACATTCGGGAGGGGCTCCCGCCGCCCGCCGAGCCTGCGCGCGAGCCGAAAGCCGCCCGCCGCCCGCCGCCCGCCGAGCCGAAAGCCAGCTGGCTCCGCCCGGCCCCCTCGCCTCCTCCCCCCGACGCCTTACCGACTGCCAGCTGCGCCTGACCGGCTCCCTCGCTGCTGGCGGCCTTGCCGTCGCTGCTGCTGCTCCCGCGGGTCGAGGGAGTTGCAGGCATGGCCCCATCCCTGTGAAGGAGCGGCGGGAGCCATCAGGCGACGACGGAGGACGCTACCGGAGACGGGATGAGGCGAGGCAGGGAAGCGTGCGGGCCGGTCCTTCCGGGGTGGGGTGCCGGGCGGAAGGCCCATTAGGGGAGGGGAGGGGGCGTCGAGGGGGTGTGGATGTCGTTGGGTGGGGCTTGGGTGTGGTCTGTATGAGTGCATTTAGCAGCGTTGGCTGCGGGTAGCGGCCAACGCTGGCTTTGTTTCCTGCCACGAGTTGTATTCTGGAAAATAAAGAATCCTAATTTTGTGGAGGTGGTCTCCCGTTTCCTGCTTTGAGCTACGGAGCTGCTCACCGGCGGACGGGGTTGACACCTTTCCTCTCTTCTCCATCTCAGATTCTTCTCTGAGTCTTCGTCTTCCTCCTACAGGAGGATAATTTCAAGGAGTCTTGGTTTAATGTCATGGTTCTGATAGATGAAACCAATTAAAGCAGAACTCCGAGGCTTGAGTTTTCCTGCAAGAACAAGTTTATTGGCTACAAAGTATTGGCATTGTCAAAAGTGAAACCAAGACTAAAGTTCCCTCCAAAAGTTACAGTATTACAAAGTTAAACTTCCCACCCCAGAAACTATGCAATCAACTATGTTTCCCAATAGAACAGTTTGGTGGGCTTTCTAACATTAAGCTCAACCCCCAGTCTAACGAACAGAAATTACTTTGGTTCCCATGGGACAGAGAAATGTTTAGACTAGCATAAAACTCCCCATTCCTCCCCCCACTCTGGTGGCAACTGAAAACGAGCAGGATGGCTTCAGCCAGGTTCATTGCAGAGTTGACACAATACCTGGAGACAGAAGAATAGAAGAGAAAAAACTGGAGAAGATAACAAAATAGAAAAACAATTGGAAAAAATTATGAAATACAAAGACTTACAGATCAAAGTTGAATGCTTGTGGAAAAAGGAATCTGTTGTCATACCAATTGTGATTGGAGCTCTCAGAGCAATATCTAAAGAACTTTCTCAATATGTGCAAATATTGAATTTATCAGACACAAACACCCTAATTTTACAAAAAAAAAGCCAACCTGCCTGGAACTGCCAACATTCTTAGATGCTGCCTTAATAATTCTTAGGTTCTTGGTTAGGACATGAATTATTAACTTTCCACCAGTCTTAGATTCACAGTCTTCTCACAATTCAACTATAGATTACCCACACATGAGTCCTATGGGAGAAGGGCAGTATATAAGTTCAATAATGCCCTCAGGGTGTCTCCTCCCTCCTGGGTATGACCTGCCGCGTTTTCCTGTAATTCCCTTAATGACGGGCCCAATTTTTGGGACCCCGAGAGGTGGCTGGGCATGGATAGGGGCCTCTGGTGGAAATGCATTAAGAGGCCCCTAGTATGTTTTTTAGCCAGTTGTTTTAAAGGGTTAGGGAGGGAGGGGGATGGTAGGGTCGGGAGGGAATTAGGATGTGCCTCCTCAACCGGTTATCAGTCTGGGCCTGAGATGGTTCCCGGCGGGATGGGGTTGGGGTCTTCTGGTTTTCCTGGCATTGGGGTGGGGTTTCAAATCCCCACGATGGTTGGGAATGGCAGCAGGCAGTCACACGGAGGGCCATATCAAAATCTGGGATCACGCCCCCGCTGTCTTCAAGCGGTGGCGTGCTCCGACCCTCCGGCTGGTACCCGTTTATCCGGGGGTGAAGGGGATCAGGTCCCTGAGCTCAGGCTGGTGTAATTTAATGCCAGATCCATGGTGAACAAGGCTCCCCTCGTACACGATTTGATCGAGGAGGAACGCGCGGATCTGGCATGTATTACAGAAACCTGGCTGGGCTCAGAGGGAGGTGTCCCTCTGACCGAGCTTTGCCCTCCAGGTTTCTGATTGTTGCATCAGCCGAGGGCTCAGGGCAGGGGTGGTGGGGTGGTGGTAGTTATACGGGAGACCTTATGTCCGCGGGAGTCCACTGTTGTACAGATAGGCGGAAGTGAGTCCCTCCTCCTGAGGTGTGGCCCTGGGGCTCAGTTGGGCTTGTTGCTAACATACCTGGTGCCCAGCTGTGTGGCAACGGCCCTGCCCAAGCTTCTCAATGCCCTCTCAGGGTTGTCGGTTGAGTTTCCCAGACTTATAGTTCTGGGCGACTTTAACTTCCCGGTTCCGACCGTCGTGAGAGGGTGGGAATTGATCTGTTCCGGGGTACCCAGCTCTAGTGGCAGTGGAGCTGAGTTTGCATGCTGGACACTTTCCTGCTATTTTGAGATCCTCCCGTTTCAATCTGGGTCTGCCTTTCTGCCGGACTTGTCTAACAACTGCTATGCATCTTACTTATCCGAGCATGGTTTTGTTCACCCTCAGGGAGCCCCCCCCTTCCTGGGTGCGACCCGCCTCACTTGTTATGCTTCCTCTTGATGAAGGGCCCGATTGCTGGGACCCTGAGATATGGTTGGGCAGGGGCAGGGGCCGTCGGTATAAAAGTAATAAGAGGCCCCTGATTACTTTTTTAATTAAATTTTTTGTGGGGTTAGGGAGGGGGGAGGGTTGTGGTTGGTTGGAAATGGGGGGTAATCCACCAACCGTTACTCAGACCAGGTCTGGCATGGATCGCGGGGGGAGGAGCTGGGATCGGCTGCCTCCGGGGCTCGGGAGTGGGTCGTGGGATTACCTATTCCCACGACGTTAGGGAATGGCAGCAGGTGTATGAACAGAGGGCCGTATCGATATCCGGGAGGGCATCTCTGCTATCTACAAGCGGTGAGGCGCTCCGACCCTCTGTTTTTGCCCCAAGGTCCCGGGAGCGTGGATGTGCAGCCACCTGAGCTCCGGCTGGTGTACGTGAATGCCAGGTCCGTTGTTAATAAGGCTCCTCTCGTTCGGGATCTTATTGAGGGTGAGCATGCGGACCTGGCTTGCATCACGGAGACCTGGTTGGGCCCAGAGGGTGGTATCCCTCTGGTTGATCTTTGCTCACCAGGTTTCCGGGTGCTACACCGGCCTCGGACTCAGGGTAGGGGTGGGGGAGTGGCTGTGGTTATGAGGGAGACCTTATGTCCGCAGGAGGCCACCGTTCTCCAGATAGTCGGGTGTGAATCTCTCTTATTGAGGTGTGGTCCTAGGGCGCAGTTGGGCTTGCTGCTGGTGTACGTTTCGCCTAGTCGCGCAGCAGCAGCCCTGCCTGAGCTTCTCGATATCCTCTCCGGGTTGGTGATTGAGTTCCCCAAGCTTATAGTTTTGGGTGACTTCAATTTACCATCCCTGTGAGGATCGTCTGAGTTAGCCCGGGAGTTCATGGCTTCCATGACGGCCATGGACCTGACACAAGTAATTTCTGGACCGACTCATGTGGGAGGCCACACCCTTGACTTGGTTTTCTTATCTGGACGGTGGTTAGATGATCTTGGTGGGGGCTCTCCAATTGTTATGCCCCTGTCATGGACAGATAATCATCTCCTGCGGCTGGTCTTCCATTTTGCCGCTCCCCGCCGTGGGTGTGTGGAGCCAATTAGATGGTTCCGCCCCAGGCGCTTAATGGATCCTGATAGGTTGCAGGCAGCGCTGGCGCCCCCACCTGCCTCCATTGCTCACAACTCGGTGGATGCCTTAGTGGAAGCCTGGGAAAGGGCGGCCACGGAGGCACTTGACCGAGTTGTACCCTTGCGGCCCCTGACCCGGTGCAGATCCCAGCGAGCTCCATGGTTTTCCATGGAGCTTCGGGAGATGAAGCGTCGGAGACGGGGCCTAGAGAGCTGTTGGAGGTCCACCCGATCCGAATCCGACTGATTGCAACTAAGAACCTTTATTAGGTCTTATCTCGCTGCAATAAGGGTTGCGAAGTCTAATCACTTCGCTACCCTTATCGTGTCCACAGATAACCGCCCAGCCGCCCTCTTTAGGGTGACCCGCTCCCTACTTAATCAGGAGGTGAGGGAGGATCCCTTGCAGGGTCGTGCTGAGGAGTTTAGTCAACATCTGTCGGACAAAATCGCTCGGATTCGGACCGGTTTGGACTCCGACTGGGCAGAGTCTGACGAACAGGACACGAGTGATCTTGTCAATGTTATCTGGGATGAGTTTGATCCTGTGACTCCAAAGGAAGTGGACAGGATCATGGGGAGGTTGAGCTCCACCACATGTTTATTGGACCCGTGCCCTTCCTGGCTGGTTTATGCAGCTCGGGAGGGGACGCGAGACTGGCTCCTGGCGGTTATATCTGCCTCTTTGAGTGAGGGTAGTTTTCCCGCCGTATTGAAGGAGGCGGTGGTGAGACCTCTCCTCAAGAAGCCTGCCTTGGACCCAGCTGTGTTGAATAACTTTTGTCCGGTCTCCAACCTTCGCTTTCTTGCGAAGGTTGTTGAGAGTGTGGTGGCGCATCAGCTCCCCCTGGTTCTGGATGAAGCGGATTATCTAGACCCGTCCCAATCGGGTTTCAGGCCCGGGTACAGCATGGAGACGGCATTGGTTGCTCTGGTGAATGATGTCTGGAGGGCCCGGGACAGGGGATTTTCCTCTGTCCTAGTCCTATTAGACCTCTCAGCGGCTTTCAATACCATCAATCATGGTATCTTGCTGCGGCGTCTCAGGGGATTGGGAGTGGGAGGCACAGTTTTGCAGTTGTTCTCCTATCTCCTGGGACGCTCACAGTCGGTGTTGGCAGGGGGGCAAAGGTCGACCTCGAGGCCTCTCGTTTGTGGAGTTCCTCAGGGGTCGGTCCTTTCGCCTCTCCTGTTCAACATCTATATGAAGCCGCTGGGTGAGATCATTCGTGGTTTTGGAGTTGGGTATCATCAGTATGCTGATGATACCCAGCTTTTTATTTCGACCCCAAACCACCCCAGTGATGCCCTCGACGTGATGTCCCGTTGCCTGGAAGCGGTTCGGGTCTGGATGGGGAGGAATAGGCTTCAACTCAACCCTGACAAGACTGAGTGGCTGTACGTATCGGCATCTCGGGATAATCAGATTACTCCATCTCTTTCCATGGGGGGTGAATTATTACCCCCTGTAGATAGGGCTCGCAACTTGGGAGTCCTCCTAGATTCACAGCTTACCCTGGAAGATCATATAACTACTGTGACTAGGGGGGCCTTCGCTCAGGTTCGCCTGGTGCGCCAGTTGCGGCCCTATCTAGACCGGGATGCCTTGCGTACGGTCACTCATGCGCTCGTGACCTCTCGTCTAGACTACTGCAATGCTCTCTACATGGGGCTCCCCTTGAGGACCACTCGGAGGCTCCAACTGGTACAGAATGCAGCCGCGAGAGTTGTGCTGGGAGTTTCCCGATACTCCCATGTTACACCTCTGCTCCGTGAGCTGCATTGGCTTCCAGTTGTCTTCCAAGTGAGATTCAAGGTTTTGGTTATGGTTTTCAAGGCCCTGCATGGCATGGGTCCGGAGTACCTTAGGGATCACCTGCTGCCGGCATCGACTTCCCTCCGCCCTGTGCGTTCCCACAGAGAGGGCCTCCTCAGGGTGCCACCAGTCAGAGAGTGTCATCTGGTGGCCCCCAGGGGGAGGTCCTTCTCTGTGGGCGCTCCGGATTTGTGGAATCATCTGCCGGTTGAGCTCCGGATGGCTCCCGACCTTCGCTCCTTCCGATGTGATCTGAAGACCTACCTGTTTGAACAAGCCGACCTGGCCTGATGGGTGATGGGTTGGGATTTTTTAATGTAGTTTTAATGTATTTTAACTTATTGTTGTTAGTTTCTGGGCATTTGTTTAATCCTTTTTAATGTTTGTATTCTTGTATTTTTATTAATTGCCCTGTTCACCGCCCTGAGTCCTTCGGGAGAAGGGCGGTATACAAATACAAATAAATAAATAAATAAATAAACTTTCCTTCTCTGGGAATGTCTTCCGAGTTAGCCCGGGAGTTCTTGGCCTCCATGACGGCCATGGACCTGACCCAAGTAATTCAGGGTCCGACTCATGGGGGGGGGGACACACTCTTGACCTAGTTTACTTATCTGGGCAGTGGCTTGATGATCTGGGAGGGGGCTCGCCAACTATTGTCCCCCTGTCATGGTCCGATCATCACCTCCTGCGGTTGGTCTTCCGTTATGCCACCCCCCGCTGCTGGGCTGCGGAACCGATCAGATGGTTCCGCCCCAGGCGCCTAATGGATCCGGAACGGTTCCAGACGGCACTTGGGTCTATACCTACCCCCCTCACTCACAGCCCGGCCGACGCCTTGGTGGATGTCTGGGAAAGGGCTGCCACCGAGGCGCTCGACCGTGTTGTACCTTTGTGACCCCTGACCCGGCACAGATCCCGCTGGGCTCCATGGTTTTCTGCGAAGCTCCGGGAGATGAAGTGTAGGAGACGGGGTCTAGAGAGCTGTTGGAGGTCCAGCTGATCTGAATCTGACCAATTGCAGTTAAGAATCTTTATAAGGTCTTATCTTGCGGCGATGAGGACGGCAAGAGCTAATTACTTCGCTGCGTCTGCAGATAATTGCCCGTCTGCCCTGTTTAGGGTGACTCGCTCCCTTCTTAACCAGGAGGTGAGGGAGGATCCCTTACAGGGACGGGCCGAGGAGTTTAGTCATCATCTGACGGACAAAATCGCTCAGATCCAGGCCGGTTTGCACTCTGACTGGGCAGAGTCTGACGTGGAGGAATCGGACGGTCTTGAGCATGTTATCTGGACTGAGTTCGATCCGGTTTCCCCTGATGATGTGGACAGGATCATGGGGAGGCTGAGCTCCACCATGTCAAGCCCCGTGGGCTCGACAACATGAGGGAAGCTGGGGGAGCACCACGCGCACCGTCCGCGCAAGTCCCAGGGCGGATGCCACCCCGAGCCCGCACAACCGGCGGCGGAACAACTGCAAGCCACCACGGGCAGCCGCACAGGGCTCGCAACCACGTTCCTGAGGGGCAGCTGCCCCGAAAGCTTACGAAGCGTCCGGGCCGACAAAGCCGCCGAACGGACCCGCAGGCACACAGGAAGACAGCCACTTCTTGTTTTGGGGCTTCTCCGCTGCCTGCTCTTCGGCGACGGCGCTAGGCGAGCCAGAATTATGCTCAACTGATGGGGGTTGCAGGGGGTTGCAGCACTGGGCGATAGGACGGTGGAGGGGAGCACAATTGGGGCCCAGGGGAGTATGGCAGGGGGGTTTGGGGCATGTACTTACCTGCAAGCCGTGTGGTCCTCGGGGCCAGGGGGTGAGACACTACGTGGGGAGATGGAAAAGGGGCGGAGTTTTAAGCAGGCTCAGCCAGATGCTGGTCTGCCCAGGGAAGGGTGGGGCCAATTACCCAGAGAGTTTAAACGGCGCGTTGGGGTGATTAACCCCCAACGCTGACTTTGTTTCTGCCTGGCATTTCTGAAGTAAAGAAATCCCTGCCGTCAACCGTGCCACGTTGTCGTCGTCTTCAGCGCGGACGCTGTTGACACACCACCTGTTTGTTGGACCCATGCCCCTCCTGGCTGGTTTATGTGGCCCGGGAGGAGACACGAGGCTGGTTCCAGGCAGTGATATCTGCTTCTTTGAGTGAGGGTGTCTTTCCTGCCGCCTTGAAGGAGGCGGTGGTGAGACCCCTCCTCAAGAAGCCTTCCCTGGACCCGGCTGTTTTAAATAACTATCGTCTAGTCTCCAACCTTCGCTTTTTGGCGAAGGTTGTTGAGAGTGTGGTGGCGCATCAGTTTCCTCTGTTCCTGGAGGAAACTGATTATCTGGACCCGTACCAATCGGGTTTCAGGCCCGGTCACAGCACAGAGACTGCATTGGTCGCACTGGTGAATGATCTCTGGCGGGCTCGGGACAGGGGCTGTTCCTCTGTCCTAGTCCTATTAGACCTCTCAGCGGCTTTTGATACCATCGACCATGGTATCCTACTGCGGCGTCTCAGGGGGTTGGGAGTGGGAGGCACCGTTCTATGGTGGTTCTCCTCTTATCTCCTGGGCCGCTCACAATCAGTGTTGACGGGAGGGTAGAGATCCGCCCCGAGGCCTCTCGTTTGTGGAGTTCCTCAGGGGTCGGTTCTCTCTACCCTCCTGTTCAACATCTATATGAAGCCGCTGGGTGAGATCATTCATGGTTTCGGGGTGGGGTATCATCAGTATGCTGATGATACCCAACTTTTTTTCTCCACCACGAACCAACCCAGTGATGCCCTCGCCGTGATGTCCCGTTGCCTGGAGGCGGTCTGGGTCTGGATGGGGAGAAACAGGCTTCGTCTCAATCCTGCCAAGACTGAGTGGCTGTGCATACCGGCATCTCGGGTTAACCAGACTATTCCATCTTTAACGATGGGGGGTGAGATGTTACCCCCTGTTGATAGGGCTCGCAACTTGGGCGTCCTTCTGGATTCACGGCTCAGTTTTGAAGATCACATAGGAGCCGTGACCAGGGGGGCTTTTGCCCAGGTTCGCCTGGTGCGCCATTTGCGACCCTACCTGGACCGAGATGCTCTACGCACAGTCACTCATGCGCTCGTGACCTCCCATTTAGACTACTGCAACGCTCTCTACATGGGGCTGCCCTTGAGGACCACTCGGAGGCTTCAGCTGGTGAAGAATGCAGCCGTGCAAGTTGTGATGGGGGTTTCCCGACACTCCCTTGTAACACCTCTACTCCGCGAGCTGCATTGCCTTCCGGTTACCCTCCAGGTGAGATTCAAGGTGCTGGTGATGACCTATAAAGCCCTAAATGGCTTGGGTCCAGGATATCTGAGGGAACACCTGCTGCCGGCATCAAGTTCCCTTCGTCTAGTGCGCTCCCACAGGGAGGGCCTTCTCAGGGTGCCACCGGTTAAAGATTGCCGGCGGGTAACACCCAGGGGGAGGGCCTTCTCTGTGGGTGCGCCTGCCCTCTGGAACCAGCTGCCCACAGAACTTAGGACCGCCCCCAACCTTCATTCATTTTGCTGGGACCTGAAGACCTGGCTCTTTGAGCTTTCCGGCCCAGGCTGAGAGTTTTTAATTGGGGTTTTTTATATTTTTTTTCAGGGATTAAATTTAATTCTTTTAATTGTTTTTAATTTTTGTATCAATGTTTTAAGTACTCTGTAAACCGCCCTGAGTCCTTTGGGAAAGGGCGGTATATAAATTCAATAAAGTAAATATAAATAAATAAATAAATAAATAAATAAATAAATAAATAAATAAATAAAATAAATAAAAAGTACTGTATGAAGGCAAACACCAGCTAAAGAACTGGCAGCTGTGACTTCAAATAGTTGTGAACAGCTAATAATAATAATAATAATAACAACAACAACAATAAAAAAGATGGATCTGCACATATACAGGTAATCCTCAACCTATGTCCATAACTGAGCCCAAAATTTATGTTGCTAAGTGAGAAATTTGTTAAGTGAGTTTTGCCCCTTTTTACAACTTTTTTCAACAAATTTGTTAAGTGACTCAGTGCAGTTCTTAAATTAGTAACACGGTTGTTAAGTGAATCTGGTTTCCCCATTGACTTTGCTTGTCAGACGGTCGCAAAAGGGGATCACATGATTCTGGGACACTGCAACCATCATAAATGTGAGTCAGTTGTCAAGTATCCAAATGTAAATCATGTGACCATGGGGCTGCTGCAACGGTCATAAGTTGAAAAATGGTCATAAGTCACTTTTTCGGTGGCATTGTAACTTCGAACAGTCACTAAATGAAACATTATAAGTTGAGGACTACTTGTACTACGCTGATACATTATGACATCCTGGGAATAACTCAATACGTATAAAGGTCAACATCAGCTAAAGAACTGGCAGCTGTGACTTTACATTGTTTTGAACAGATAACAAGAAAACAAAGATAGTACCAATAGTAATAGGTGCCATCCAACTCACAGAGGAGAGAGGCAGGGATGTATTTTATTCCTCTGCTGTTAATTTTATATATAAACCCAACTGGGGCAAAAATGAATTGATTAGAACACCACCCTCCAAAATTAGCAAACAGGCATATTGCCACTTTGTTGTATGCAGACAACATAGTACTTCTGTCACAAACTTTAATTGGACTCAAACAAGCCCTGAATGCCCTCACCAGCTATTGCTCTGAGAAAGCATTTGAAATCAACTACAGAAAAACCAAACTCTTGACTTTTGAAGAGACCTAAACAGCATGCCTGGAGGATAAATGGCCAGAATATTGAACAATTAAAAATCTTAAAATATTTAGGCATGATTTTCCACAGTTCCACCAAACACAATGCACACCAAAATTACAGTATACAAAACACTCAAAAAAACAGCGACCACAATCCAATCCTTCTATTTCACCAGAAGAGCACAGTATATACCAGCAGCAATGAAGCTATGTTGGGCACAGGCTTGTACACAATTATTTTTCGATGCCCAGCTAGGGCCTTATTCTTCTTTTACCCCTCTTGAAAGGGTTCAATCCAAATTTGTAAGGGCTATACTTCAAACACAGCACTAAGGAGGGAGGCAGGGTTGTCCAAGGTTGAAACAGGCGCATGGACATGCATTATAGCACACTGGCTGAAATTACTGTTCTTTGCCACAGGTCTGAGCTCTCTCCTTATGGAGGTTAATTATAAATCAACATAGGTTAGGACTATTTCACAAAAACTGCAACATCTTGGCCTCTCCAAGAAGGAATTCCTACTGATAGTCTATGAGCATGCATTTAGTGCATTTAAACAGCATATTAAAGATCAGGAAGTTCAACAGGACCTGTTCTGCTCTACCCAAGAATGTTTTCTTGAGCAGTCAGGCTTCCCTTCACAAACCAGTGAGATACCCATGATATATAAGTGACTCTAAAATATGGAGTGCACTAATTCTAGCATGTTGTAATGCTGAGCATTACACCACAGCAGTTCTGGAGAGCTGATACAAAAAATATCCCATATGAGCTGAGATTGCGCCCCTGTGGACAAGGAGCCATTGAAATCACAGCTCATATCCTGTTATATTGTACCCTCTATAAGGTTTCACAGACTTACCTTGTAACTCCTTACCTGACAAAATATCCGGGAAATTCTCATCACTTTTACTTATCTACAGCTGTTACTATTGCATCAGTATGATACAAGTTCTTTGAATGTAGCTAAATTTTGCTATACTGTCTGTAACATTAGGTAGACTTTGGCCACCCATTGATGATTCCACCATAAATTGTAATACACTATATGTCTTGTTCTGTTCTATTTTATTTTAATGTTTTAATTTTTATTCTGGTCTGTGACTGTAGTAAAAGACTGATTGATAATAGGCACCTTGGGTGCAATCCCAAAACAATTGGAACACCACTTGAACACCATTGGCATTGACAAAAACACCATCAGTCAAAATGCAAAAGGCAGCTTTACATGGAACACCTTTAACACCATCAAATAACAAAGTCTGCCTATCCCAGGTCTTTGGGAAGGACTTGATAGGTGGATAAAAATGCCAAATCCAGTTGAAACTTCTGGCTGACTGTACAATGAACCATAATAATAATAAATTAATATTAATAATATAAATATCTGGTTGACTGTGCAACCAACCATAAATAATAAAATCAATATAATAATAAGCATGGATAATTGATGTGGCAACACCAGGGGATGACAACAACAACAACAACAACAATAACAATAATAATAATAATAATTTGGAAGGGACCTTGGAGGTCATCTAGTCCAACCCCCTGCTCAGGCAGAAGATCCTATACTATTTCAGACAAGTGACTGTCCAGACAGTACTAGAAGACAGTTATTATGTCCCCCCCCAATCCTTCTCTTCATTAAACTAGACATACCCAATTCCAACAACCATTCCTTATATGTTTTGGCCTCCAGAGCCTCTTTGTTGCTCTTCTCTGCACACTTTCTAGACGCCTGTGGGAAGAATCCAGAGAAAGAAATATTTTGGGAAATATTAAAAAGACAGAATATATTCCTCCAAAGGAGTAATGGAGAAGATCTTTAAAAGGCAGAAACTTCTCCCTCCCCACAGCCAGAAAACTCAGCAGAAACCAGCTTTTAGAAATGCAGATGTAATAATCCATTCAGGAAGGTTGGGGCCAGGAAGCTAGAAGCTATGAGATTAGGAAGACAAAGACCTCTAAAATCTACATACCCCACCCAAACTCTAAAAGACATGACCTTTGGGGACATAATAGTCATGGTTCCCACAGATGAAACTCTTTAAAAGAACTTTGAGGCATTGTTTACCTTAAAGAATGTTTTATTTGAGAAACAAAGTATCGGCACTACATAGGTAAAGCTAAAAACTGAATTCCCCTCCCCTGGGCACAAAGTAGCAAAGTACAATTCCCTCCTCCAATTAACAGTCATAAATCACATTCCCCAGTTAGCTTGAAGCACGGGCTTTCTCCCCAGCTCTCCAGCCTGCCAAATCTTTATCAGCTCTGGGTGCAATAACCTTGATTCCCACAACTGAGTTATTGTTGTTATGACTAACTGGACTCTCATCCACATCCCCTCCCAGCACCATTTAACTCTAAAAGCGAAAGAGAAAAGATGGCTACATTTCCATCTGTTGTCAATGCAAAAACATCCGATGTTAGCAGCATTGACATCCGGGCCCCCTTACAAAAAGGACAAATCCTGTAATGTAAACAAAAGCACAGGTTAGGGATTGCCTAAGACAATGAATATCCCTTCCATTGCACTAAGTACTACAACTTCCCCTTAAAAATTCTAGAATCAAGAATATGCTTTACTTCATAGTGAGTCTGTCCTGACATCACGAGGGGTCCGGGTGCCTTCTTAGGGGGAGGTCTTAAAGTGGAACCTTGAAAAGTTTTCAACAGACTACAATGGAAAGCAGGGTGAACTTTTCCTAAGAGCCTAGGGAGTTTTAATTCCACTGTGACCAGGTTAATGATCTTTACAATGGGGAAGGGTCCTAAGTACTTTGGTCCTAACTTTTTACTAGGTAACATAAGTCGTAAATATTTAGTTGAGAGATAAACTTTTTCCCCAACTTAGAATGTTCTTTGAGGAGCCCTTTTATCTACCTGTTTTTTGTATGTCTTGGAAGCTTTTTTCAAAGCAGTTTTTGTGGTTTTCCAAACTTCTTCCCACCCCCTCACCCACTGATCAAGTGTCTGAGAAGAGGAGGGCACCTGGGGGTATTCAGGTATTGGGCTGAACTCTTTTCCTATGGCTACTTTAAAAGGCGTGAAGCCGGTGCTTCTGTGAACAGAGTTATTGTAAGCCACCTCTGCGAAAGGGAGGAGGTCAGTCCAGTTCGTTTGTTGATAATCAACATAGCATCTGAGATACTGCTCCACTACTGAGTTCACGGATTCAGCCGCCCCATGAGTAGACAGGTGAAAAGCAGATGACAGTCCTTGAGATGAGCCAATTAGTTTAAGAAAACTCCTCCAAAACCTAGCTGTGAACTGCACCCCCCTGTCAGAGATTATTCGTTTAGGTCAGGGCTTTTCAACCTTTTCACCCATTGTATCACTTTTAGGACAAGGCAATATCTGAGTACCACCAATCACCCAGCAAGGTGTCAAAAACCTGACCCCCCCCCCCCAAAAAAGGAAAAAATGATAAAGTACAGGTAGTCGTCGATTTACAACAATTTGCTTAGTGACTGTTTGAAGTTACAATGGCACTGAAAAAAGTGACTTATAACCATTTTTACACTTATGACTTTTGCAGTATCGCCAGGGTCATGTGATTTACATTTGGATGCTTGGCAACTGATTCATACTTATGACGTTCTGTGTCCCAGGGTCATGTGATCAACTTTTGCAACTTTTTGACAAGTGAAGTCAATGGCTGGGGGGTGTGTGGCCAGCTCATCACTCAGGTTGCAGGGTGCCTGTGGGAGGGGAAATCCATGGGTCTCTGGTAGAGGGGGGTGGGACTGGGGTGGGTGCCTTCCTTCCCTCCCTCTCTCCCATTGTCCCTACATTTCTTCTTTCCTTCCTTCCTTTCTTCCTTCCCTCCCTCTTTGTCCCTTCCTTCCTTTCTTCCTTCCCTCTTTGTCCCTTCCCTCCTTCCCTCCCATTGTCCCTACCTTTCTTCTTTCCTTCCTTTCTTCCTTCCTTCCCTCCCTCTTTGTCCCTTCCTTTGGCAAGCAGGAAATCTTGCACAGGAATTGCAGCCGGGGATTTCTCCTCCCCCCCCTCTCTCCCTGGCTTGCCTCCGCAACGGGGTTTTCCTTCCTCAGGAGGAGACCCGCAAGATTTCCTGCTTGCAAAAGGGCGATCACTTCTGCCTCTCTTGAAAGACAGGGATTTCTCCAGTGGAACAAAGCAGACAGGATTGCTGGCATCCTCCGATGAAGAAATCCGTCTTTACAAGAGAGGCAGAAGTGATCGCCCTTTTGCAAGCAGGAAATCTTGCACGGGAATTGCAGCCGGGGATTTCTCCTCCCCCCCCCCCACACACACACACTCTCCCTGGCTTGCCCCGCTTGCAAAAGGGCAATCACTTCTGCCTCTCTTGAAAGACAGGGATTTCTCCAGCAGGACAAAGCAGAGAAGCAAAGACGCCTGCGCTCCACCGGATGCAGCCTCCTGGGCACAAGGGGTTGACGCAACAAGGCTGGTGCCAAAGCCTCTCCACACATTCAAGGTGCCCCAGGTGAACACGGAACTCCACTGATGGAAAGGGGGGTGGGCCCCTGATGCTCCCTCCCCGAAATGAAGGGAAGCGGCGCACCTGTGACAAGGCAGAAGCAGGGCAGCAGCGGGAGGAAGGTTGATGTAAAGATCACCCTCAGGCAGGCAGAGCCGAGACCAGCTTGTGCTGAGAGCCACCACCAGCCTCTCATCTTCCCGGCTGACAGGCGGGCTGGTTGGGTGTTCCAACCTGCTGCAGCATTCCCAGGACCCCGGCCACAGGAACCTGCATCTCACGCCCCCGCTTTCCTGAATGCGGCACACTGGAGGAGGGCATGCACACCGTCCCGTGTGAAGCCCACTCTCTCTGGGGCCCTGCTGGCCAGCTGGCAAACACACTTCCCCCACAACCCCCCATCCAGTCCCTCTGGGAAGATGCAGTGGTCCCACCTTGCCATGGTTGCTCCTTCGGCCCTGGGGAGTGTTCTCGGGGAGGAAATAAAGTCACGCCCATACACCATCCTGGCCGTGTCGACCCTGTGCACCCAGGAGGCTGCATCTGGGGTCGCTGATCAGCTGGCAACTCCTTACAGCTGGCCCCATCCTCCGCTGTCGGGCTCCAGTCCACAAAGAGCTCCCAGTGTGTCGACGGCTTCCCGGCAGTGGCCCTGGCCAGTGAAGAGGCTGGGAGGGAGGTGGCGGCCTGGCTCTGGAGTTCCCCCCTCCTTTGTGTGTCGGGACCACGGGGCTTGACACAACCATTGCTGCCGCCTTCCCCGCAAGCGAGCTGGGAAGGAGCGGAGCGGAGCAGGCGGGGGGCAGGAAGGTTACGCCGTGTACCACCAGCCAGGTGCTCATGTACCACCAGTGGTACGCATACCACCGGTTGAAAAGCCCTGGTTTAGGTGCACCATGCAGTCTGTAGATGTGTTTCAGGAACATTTTGGTTAGTCATTGGGCGGATGGGAGCCCTTTGCAGGCAATGAAGTGAGCCTGCTTTGAGAACAGATCTATCACAGTCCAGATGACCATATTTCCCCTACTTTCAGGTAGATCTACTATAAAATCCATAGCAATATCTTCCCATGGTTGGGAAGGGTCTGCCACTGGTTGAAATAACCCAGGGGTTTTCCCCAGAATTCTTTTCATGGTGGCACATACAGCACAACTCAGGACATAGTTTTCCACATCTTGTTTCAATCCCGGCCACCAGAAGTGACGTCAGATGAGATGTAGTGTTTTTAAATATCCAAAGTGCCCAGTGCCATGATGTTTTACATCATGGTTGTGTCAGAGCGCATTAAGGCAGAGGGTCTCTGGCAAATATAGCTTTCTACCTTTGTAAGCCAAACCATCCCTGCATGTTAGGGAGGTTTGATTGTCCTTGAACCAGTGGTCTGTGAGGAGCTCTTGTTTTATTTTCTTTGCCCCAGGGTCATTGAGATTAGGGGCTCTTGTAGGTGGGACTCTGCATAGCATAAGTTGAGAAGCAGTTTGTGGATTGGAGATAATTGCCTCATTAACCTCTTCATGCTGACTTTTGTACTGCAGCAGTCTGGATAGAGCATCAGCTAAGAAGTTTTCTCCTCCTGGTATGTACTTTAGGGTGAAGTTAAAATTGTTAAAGTTCTGTGCCCATCGTACTTGTTTCAGGGACAATTTGCAGGGAGTCTTTAGTGCTTCTAGTTTTTTGTGATCAGTCCATACCTCGAGAGGCACCTTACTCCCTTCTAGATAGTGTTGCCAGTTTAATAGAGCCCAGCGGATTGTGAAAGCCTCCTTTCCCACACAGCCCACCTCTTCTCACAGTCAGTGAATTTTTTCAAGGTGTAGGCACAGGGTTGTAGGATCCCACTCTGGTTCTTTTGCAGTAGCACAGCTCCGACGGCCATGTCACTGGCATCAGTTTGAATCACAAAGGGCTTCCCTGGGCAAGGATGTTTTAAGACTGGTTTGAGTGCAAATAGTCTTTTTAAATTTTCAAAAGCGGTTTGACAATTCATAGTCCATGCTAGTGGTTGGCCCAGACACGGCTTTCCTCCCCCTTCACCTGTTTTTAGTAATTCTGTAAGGGGCAGGGCAATGTCAGCAAAGGAGGGGATGAATTGACGGTAGAAGGTGAATCCCAGAAAGCTCTGGAGCTGTTCGCGAGTCTTTGGGGGTTGCCATTCAATTACGGCTTTCACTTTGGTTGGGTCCGTTTCAATGCCCTCGCTGGAAATTCTGTAGCCAAGATAATCCAGTTG
Organism: Daboia siamensis; assembly: GCA_024449315.1. Classification (NCBI taxonomy): domain Eukaryota; kingdom Metazoa; phylum Chordata; class Lepidosauria; order Squamata; family Viperidae; genus Daboia; species Daboia siamensis. The sequence goes on along the minus strand of JAKJMR010014591.1, from coordinate 5,201 downwards.
GGTCTGGTGAAACTCACACTTTGATAGTTTAACCTAAAGTTTGGTGTTCAACAGTTTCTTTAGCACTTCTCTCACTAGTTTTACGTGGTCAACTATATTCGTGCTGTATATCAGGATGTCATCAAGGTACACCAAAAACCCTTTATATAAATGGTCATGTAGTACCTGATTAATCAGCTGCATGAAGACAGCTAGAGCCCCTTTCATTCCAAAAGGCATGACTTAATTTGGTAGCTCCCCATGGGACAGTTAAAAGCAGTCTTCCACTCATCTCCCTCCTTTATCCTCACCCAGTAATAAGCCTTTCTCAAGTCCAACTTAGTGAAGACCTTAGCCAGGTGGGTCAGTACGTCCTTCAGGAGGGGAGGGTTTTTGTTTTCCACGCTCACTGCGTTCAGACCTTTATAATCTATGCAGAGACAAAGCGACCCATCTTTTTTTTTCTTTAAATAACACCAGGGCTCCCACGGCAGACTTGGCCCATTCGATAAATCCCCTCACTAAGTTTTTGTCCACATACCATTGCATCTCCTCCATTTCAAGGGGAGGGGACATAACATACATTCTCTGTCGTGGGAGTTTGGCTCCCAGTAACAGTTCAATCAGTGGGTCAGTGGGGAGGCAGGGTGTCACATTCTTTCTTACTAAATGCCTTCACTAGGTCCCGGTACTCACTGGGGATGAGTGTCTCACTTGGTTTAAGACAAGGCAACTATTTGCGCTGGCTCATTGGGTGGGCTAGGTTTTCCTGTAACATCCGTCAAGTTAAGGGGGGGCTTGGGTCCTATAGGTAACCTCACAGTCCTCATTCCCTTCTCCCACCAGATAAATGGCTTACATTTGTCTAACCAGTCTAGCCCTAGGATCATGGCCTCAGTCATTTTCGGAGCCACCATGAAACGAATGAACTCCCAGTGCTCACCTATTTCTAAGTGTAGGGGTTCAGTCAATTGCGTGACTTAAGTTCCTCCCATTAGGGAGCCATTGGCTTGCTCAAACCTCACGGGTTTGGAGAGCAACCTTGCTCATATGCCCATTTACAGGGCAAGTGACAAGCTAATAATGCACTGGGAGCATCTGGAGTCGACTAGTTCTTTTAAATCTACCTGTGCCCCCGTCTTAGGGATTATGAGTTTGGCAGGTAGTGAGAAAGGTGGAACGTGTCAACTCACCATTGGGTTGTTCTCTCCTTTGTTGTCTCTGTCATTGGAGGGTAGAGCGGCGGCAGGTCCGGCTTGGGTCTTAGCACTCTCCTGCATGGGGGACGTGAATTGGGCAATGGGTTCCTGCGCGATCCAGTTGGATTTCTCTTTCATTGGCTGCTGGGCTGGTTTCTTTCTCACTGGTGGTCCCAGTCTATTCTGCTACTGAGGGTAAGGGACTGGGCAATTCGCTGCTCAATGTCCCTGTTGTCCACATCTGAAACATTTGATTGGTGGACCAGCAGGTGGTCTGGGATTTTCAGTAGCCACAGCAGTTGGAGGCTTTCGGGGTGGTGGTGGCTGTTGTTTGGGTTGGTTTGGCTTTGACTCGGCTTCCTGTGGGGGTAGCTTCTTATAGCGGGTGAGCTGAACATCTAGTCTTACTGCTGCCTGGTACCACTCTTGCAACTGATCTGGGACTGCTCGATAGATACAAGCCTAGCAGAGGTGGTTGTCTAGTCCCTGCTTGAAGTGATGGACTAGGGATTGCTCAGGTCACCTCTCTATTTGGCTGGCTATCTTGCAAAACTCTTGTACATATTCCAGTGCAAGCCTGCCAGCTTGTTTTATTTTTTGGACTTGCTCCTCCGCTTTGAGGGCAATGGATGTGTCCTAGAACCTTGCTCTCAGTCCTAGGAGGAAGAGATGGGGTCCTCTAACTCAGGTGCTTGCTTGTTATATAAATTTTTCAGCTACTCGGATGCTTCTCCTTCCAAGCTGGACGCAATCACATCAACCATAGCAGCTGGGTTTGGATAGAAATAGGCAAGGCAGTTCAAGTGAGAGCGCAGCTGATTGAGGAAAAATAAGAGGTGGCGCCATCAGTGGTTGCTGGCCTTCCCACTGTGGATGTTGCATCCCCAAGTGTTGCTGCCCCCCCAAATGGCGACTGCTGCATCCCCAGTTGCTGCAAGCCTCCCAGCAGTTGTTGTGCACCCGGGGGCTCTTGCCACCCCCACGGATGTTGTTGCATTGCCGGCAGCTGTGGCACCCCCCAATTGCTGTTTGACCCCCACTGGTCTCAGCAGCTGCTGTAATGGCACCCCCAGCTGCTGTGTGCCTCACAGCGTTTGCTGCATGGGCGGGGGCTGCTGCCATGCCCACTGCTGCTGGCCTGTGGGGGGTTGTGGTGCCCCCAGTTGCTGCAGGCCCCCTGTGGCCCCGGAGGTGGTTGTTGCTGGATCCCCATCAGTTTCGGGCCTGCTGCACATTTGGAGGTGGCAGCCAGCCACACTGCTACTGCAGTGCTCCCAGCAGTTGGTGACCCCGTCAGCTGCATTTACCCCTGGTTTTTGCAAGGTCCCCATCTGCTGCTGCACATTCTGGGGCTTTGGTCACCCCCAGCTCAGCTGCTGCACCACCAGCGACTGCTGGCTTCCCACCTGGGGAGGCTGCGACATTTCCCATTGTTGTACGGGCCCCAGGCTGGGTGGCTGGTAAGCACGTTGATTCAGGGTTTGGCTGTCCCAGTGATGGCTCGGGGTCTTATCCCATCGGTGGCAATCTGGGCTTTTGGAGGGGCGACAACTGGAGCTGTCTCTCCCTGCAGGGCTGGAGGCCATGGTCAGTGGCTTTGAGGACAGGGAGGCTGCCTGATCTGCACAGGGGGAACTGGGGGTTCCCCTTGGTAGGAGTTGGTGACTGCCTCGCTGATAATCATAATCACTTGTGTATGGGGAACAGGAAGGTTGTTCTCCACTCTTCATCTATAGCTCCTCAAATCTTTCCACCAACTTCTCCACTGATTGACTACGGCCTGCAGACAGGTACTTCCACTCACCCGAGTCCTCAGTGGTAGATGATTTTGTGGTTCTCCACCAGTCTGAAGAACGCGATGTGCGGGAATCCCCTCTTTGCAGCTCAACCTTGTCTGCCTTCGAAGCACTTGGTGGCAAGGCCATCTCGAGGTGTCTGGAGTCTCTGATGGGTAGGGTCCATTCTGACGACCAGATCAGCTGTCCTCGTGGCTTGGGCTCTGCCCCCAATTGGGAGGCCTGAAAAAGTTCCTTCTCCACTGGTGTGCTGGTTTTCGTTCCCCCTCTGAGGTAGCAGCCGCCACCAGGGTGCTGGTTTCGGGCGCTCTTTCTTTCTCCATGCTGAGATCTTCCCCAAATCTTTGTCATCCTATCCCTCAATTCTAGGGACAGGGATTGGGGCTCAGGACCCCAAGATAGTTAGGAAAAAATGGAGTTTTGGGCTTAATGTCATGGATCCAACAGATGAAACTCTTTAAAAGAACTTCGAGGAATTGGGGGTTTTTTGTATAAATATTTTATTAGAAATGTTTAACATAACATAAATCATTCAGTAATTTGTAAACAGTATGTTGTCTGGGTAACATTTATAAGAGAGTCCTTAACAATTAATTTCTACGATCTATATTCCATATGTTAATTTCATTTGATTTCCCCTTTCCCCAAAGTACCTTTCTTTGCAAAACATTAGATTAAGACAATTCTCATTATTTTAATTAACAATTAAGTATATAGTTTCAATAATCCTATTTGTCATTTTAGTTGCCTTATCATAAATCCTGTTACTGTGTTTATTTCAGCTTATTTCTCCTCCCAAATTCTAAATATTCTTACAAGTGACAATCTTTTCAACAGTTAACTATATTTACATTGGTGGATTTAAATCTGTTTTTCCATATAAACCCTCTCATGCTTTTATATTTCTTAATCAATAAGTAAAAAGTAAAAAGTAGAAAGAGAAAATAATAATAATAATAATAATAATAATAATAATAATAATAATAATAATAATAATAATAAGAAGAAGAAGAAGAAGAAGAAGAAGAAGAAGAAGAAGAAGTTGGAAGGGACCTTGGAAGTCATCTAGTCCAATCCCCTGCTCAGGCTGGAAACCTTATACCATTTCAGGCAAATGGCTGTCCAGTCTCTTCTTAAAAACCTCCAGTGTTGGAGCATTCACCACCTCTGGAGGCAGGTTGTTCCACTGGTTAATTGTTCTAACTGTCAGGAAGTTTCTCCTTAGTTCTAGGTTGCTTCTCACCTTGACTAGTTTCCATCCGTTGCTTCTTGTCCTGCTTTCAGGTGCTTTGGAGAATAGCTTGACTCCCTCTTCTTTGTGGCAGCCCCTTAGATATTGGAACACTGCTATAATGTCACCCCTCACTCTTCTCTTCGTTAAACTACACATACCCAATTCCAGCAACCGTTCCCTATATGTTTTAGCCTCCAGTCCCCCAATCATCTTTGTTGCTATTCTCTGTACTCTTTCTAGAGTTTCGACATCTTTTTTACATCGTGGTGACCAAAACTGGATGCAGTATTCCAGGTGTGGCCTTACCAAAACATTGTAAAGTGGTATTAGTACTTCACTTGAACTTGATTCTATCCCTCTGTTAATGCAGCCTAGCAGTGAGTTGGCTTTTTTGGCAGCTGCAGCGCACTGTTGGCTCGTACTTCAGTGATTGTCCACTAGGACTCCGAGATCCCTCTCACAGTTACTACTATTGAGCAAGGTACCACCTATACTATACCTGTGCATTTGATTTTTTCCTGCCTAAATGTAGAACCTTACTTTTTTCACAATTGAATTTCATTTTGTTAGATAGTGCCCAGTGTTCGAGTCTGTCCAGATCCTTCTGTATCTTAAGCCTATCTTCTGGAGTATTGGCTATTCCTGCCAGCTTGGTGTCGTCTGCAAATTTGATGAGTTCCCCATCTATCCCCTCATCCAAATCGTTAATGAAGATATTGAAGAGCACTGGGCCCAGAACAGAGCCCTGGGGCACCCCACTACACACTTCCTTCCATGTAGATGCGGTTCCATTGAGGACCACACGCTGAGTACGGCCTGTCAGCCAGCTACGAATCCATCTGGTGGTAATGCTATCTAACCCACATTTTTCTATCTTGTCAAGTAGTAGGTTGTGATCTACCTTATCAAATGCCTTACTGAAGTCCAAGTAAATTATATCTACAGCATTCCTCTGGTCCACTAATTTTGTCACTTGGTCAAAGAATGTAATAA
>JAKJMR010014589.1:0-12671 GCA_024449315.1 Daboia siamensis | reverse complement strand
AGCTCAAAGAAGTAGTGCAAGATCGGAAGACGTGGAGAGGCCTGGTCCAGAGAAACGCCAAGAGTTGGAAAGGATTGCGTGGATAAAATCGTCACCTCATCAGGTAGCCTGTTCTAGTCCTGATAACAGTCAGTGGCGTTTGGAGAGGAGAGAGCCCACCCCAGCAACTGCTATGTGGGATACCGCAGAATTTGGTCCTCCCTTCACTCCCATTCAACATCTACATGAGGCTGTTGGGTGAGATCATCCGTTCTTGTGGTGTGAAGTATGACATCCAAATGTACAACTCCACCCCTGGCAAATTAAACAATGCTATGAAGTCTTATGCAGATGATACCACTCTAATGGCAGAAAGTGAAGAGGAACTAAAGAGCCTCTTGTTGCGAGTGAAGAAGGAGGAGTGCAAAACTTGGGTTGAAACTAAACATTAAGAAAACCAAGATCATGGCATCCAGCCCTCTCAATTCCTGGCAAATAGATGGGGAAGAAATGGAGGTAGTGACAGATTTTATTTTCCTGGGCTCCAAGATCACTGCAGATAATAATAATAATAATAATAATAATAATAATAATAATAATAATAATAATAATAATAATAATAATAATAATAATAATGATGATGATGATGATGATGATGATGATGATGTTGGAAGGGACCTTGGAGGTCATCTAGTCCAACCCCCTGCTCAAGCAGGAAACCTTATACCATTTCAGACAAATGGCTGTCCAGTCTCTTCTTAAAAGCTTCCAGTGTTGGAGCATTCACCGCTTCTGGAGGCAGGTTGTTCCACTGGTTAATTGTTCTAACTGTCAGGAAGTTTCTCCTTAGTTCTAGGTTGCTTCTCTCCTTGACTAGTTTCCATCCGTTGCTTCTTGTCCTGCTTTCAGGTGCTTTGGAGAACAGCTTGATTGCCTCTTGTTTGGGGCAGCCCCTGAGATATTGGAACACTGCTATCATGTCACCCCTCACTCTTCTCTTCGTTAAATTACACATACCCAATTCCAGCAACCGTTCCCTATATGTTTTGCCCTCCAGCCCCCTAATCATCTTTGTTGCTCTTCTCTGTACCCTTTCTAAAGTCTCGACATCTTTTTTACATCGTGGTGACCAAAACTGGATGCAGTATTCCAGGTGTGGCCTTACCAAAGCATGGGGACTGCAGCCAAGAAATTAAAAGACGCTTGCTCCTCGGGAGGAAAGCCATGGTAAATCTAGACAGCACACTAAAAAGCAGAGACATCACCCTGTCAACAAAAGTACGTATAGCCAGTTGCAATGTATGGCAGTGAAAGTTGGACCATAAAAAAGGCTGAGCACCAAAGAACTGAGGACTTTGAACTCTGGTGCTGGAGAAGACTCCTGCGAGTCCCTTGGACTGCAAGGCGATCAAACCGGACAGTCCTACAGGAGATCAACCCTGACTGCTCTTTAGAAGGCCAGATGCTGAAGCTGAAACTCAAATCCTTTGGCCACCTAATGAGAAGGAAGGACTCACTGGAGAAGAGCCTAATGCTGGGAAAGGTTGAGGGTAAGAGAAGAAGGGGACGACAGAGAATGAGGTGGCTGGATGGAGTCACTGAAGCAGGAGGCGTGAGCTTAAATGGACTCCAGAAGATGGTAGAGGACAGGAAGGCCTGGAGGAACATTGTCCATAGGGTCGCGATGGGTCGCACACGACTTCACAACTAACAACAACAACAACATGAAGTCTTATCTCAGCAGATCAGGCTTCTTTTTCAGGTTCATATATACTGTATAACTTTTTTTAATAGATTTTCATGAAGAATTCCATGATAATCAAAACCATTAACAACTTCAAACAGCAGAATTTGATCTTGTTCAAATCAGAACTCTTGATAGGAAACTGTCAAGGAGAAAAGCAGAAGTAGATGCAGACAATACTACTGCTGGTACATCCAAGCAATGGTATACTGGTGTGGTCAAAGTCAACATGTGGGCAACTCTCAGAAGCTCATCCTTCAAGAAAAATTCATTCATTGTTCCCTAGGGCTGGTTCTTACATTACAGCCATCCCCCATCGCTGTCCTTCATGGCACCTCTAGAGAAATTCATAGAACCACTTCTACCTGCTGATGGATTCCCCACATAACAAAGAATCCAAGAGCAACTGCCATCATTGCAGCTAGACAGGAACACCATCAACTCAAAGGAGGCCAAGGAGGGAACTAGAAGAGGGACTTTGGAATGTTTGACATTAACAGAAAAACAGCTGTCAGTTTGGCTGAGAGGAATTCTGAGCTGATCCAGGAAGATACGAATGAGGTGGGCTGACATTAAACCGGTTGAGCTCCCGGCATCCCTGGGGCACTCTTCTTCACGTGTGGCTGCTGGGCTGACATTATTGATTGACTAAGCCATTGTGATGTAATATGATACAATAACTGAGGTCAGAGGTCTTGCTCTGACTCACAAAGCTCCACTTGGTCTTTGCACTAGACAAGTGGCAGTCTGATTTCAATCTTTAGGTAGCAACAAGGATGTTCTCGGTGTCATCTCCTTCCTTTATTCTGAACTAGTAAGCACATCCAAAGGTTGCCTTGGGCGTCTGGGTGCATACAGATGTCATGTAGGCTCACGAGAGAACTTGCAAGACGGGTGGGGATATCACAGACGAATAGTGAAAACGCTTCAGATGTGGTTAGTAACCCTCACATCATTTGAGAATCCTTCCGCTGATTTCTACGAAGGTTTTAGGGCTCAATTTCCTTGTAGTGGTCTAAGGATCCTGCACATTTCCTCCTGTTTGGATCAAGGAGAAGGAAGATGGAGGTCCTAACAGTCATTCTCTTTTTCACATCCTAGATAATGGGAGGGAAAGTTACGGTTTTGCAGGAAAGGCTCTACGGTCAGAAATCAGTCAGAGTGAACTAGTCCAAGAGTCACTACAGGCCATTAAGATACTTTGCAGACTGAGGACCTAGCTGCAAAAGGTTGGGTGGTCCATGCGGAGGTCTGGATTCTGGGTTTTTAATGACATAAAAGATTAAACTCCATGGGCGGTCTTGTTGATGTTATCTGGGAGGAGTTTGATCCTGTGACTCTGGATGATGTGGACAGGATCATGGGGAAGCTGAGCTCCACCACGTGTTTATTGAACCCGTGCCCCTCCTGGCTGGTTTATGCGGCTCGGGATGGGACACGAGGCTGGCTCCAGGTGGTGATAACTGCTTCCTTGAGTGAGGGTAGTTTCCCCACCACCTTGAAGGAGGCGGTGGTGAGGCCTCTCCTCAAGAAGCCTGTCTTGGACCCAGCTGTGTTAAACAACTTCCATCCGGTCTCCAACCTTCGCTTTCTTGAGAGCGTGGTGGCGCATCAGCGTGGTGGCGCATCAGCGCCCTTTGTTCCTGGAGGAAGCTGACTATCTGGACCCGTACCAATCGGGTTTCAGGCTCGGGCACAGCACGGAGACGGCATTGGTCGCTCTGGTGAATGATCTCTGGCGGGCTCGGGACAGGGGTTGCTCCTCTGTCCTAGTCCTATTAGACCTCTCAGCGGCTTTTGATACCATCGACCATGGTATCTTGCTGCGGCATCTCAGGGGGTTGGGAGTGGGAGGCACGGTTCTTCAGTGGTTCTCCTTCTACCTCCTGGGATGTTCGCAGTCGGTGTTGGCAGGGGGGCAGAGGTCGACCTCGAGGCCTCTCATTTGCGGAGTTCCACAGGGGTCAGTCCTCTCGCCTCTCCAACATCTATATGAAGCCTCTGGGTGAGATCATTCGTGGTTTTGGAGTTGGTTATCATCAGTATGCTGATGATACCCAGCTTTTTATTTCGACCCCAAACCACCCCAGTGATGCCCTTGACGTGATGTCCCATTGCCTGGAGGCGGTCCAGGTCTGGATGGGGAGAAACAGGCTTCGGCTCAACCCTGACAAGACTGAGTGGCTGTGTGTGCCGGCATCTCGGGAAATTCAGATTATTCCATCTCTTACTATAGGGGGTGAGTTATTACCCCCCGTAGATAGGGCTCGCAACTTGGGAGTCCTCCTAGATTCACAGCTTTCCTTAGAAGATCATATAACTACTGTGACTAGGGGGGCCTTTGCCCAGGTTCGTCTGGTGCTCCAGTTGCGGCCCTATCTGGACCGGGATGCCTTGTGTACAGTCACTCATGCGCTCATGACCTCTCGGTTAGACTACTGCAATGCTCTCTACATGGAGCTGCCCTTGAGGACCACTCAGAGGCTTCAACTGGTGCAGAATGCAGCTGCGCGAGTTGTGTTGGGGGTCTCCCGATACTCCCATGTTACATCTCTGCTCCGTGAGCTGCATTGGCTTCCACTTGCCTTCCGGGTGAGATTCAAGGTGCTGGTGATAACCCATAAAGCCCTACATGGCATGGGTCCGGAGTACCTAAGGGAGCATCTGCGGCCGGCGTCAACTTCCCTCCGCCCAGTGCGCTCCCACAGAGAGGGCCTCCTCAGGGTGCCATCGGTCAGAGAATGCCGACTGATGGCCCCCAGGGGGAGGGCTTTCTCTGTGGGCGCGCCAGACCTTTGGAACCATTTACTGGCTGAGCTCCGGATGGCTCCCGACCTTCGCTCCTTCCGACGTGATCTAAAAACTTATTTATTTGAACAAGCCGGCTTGGTCTGATGGGTTTGGGATTTTAATTACTGTTTTTAATTTATTGTATTTGGGCACAATTGTTTAATTTGTTTTTAATTTTGTATTTTGTACTTTTGGGTATTTATTGCCCTGTACACCGCCCTGAGTCCTTCGGGAGAAGGGCGGTATACAAATTAAATAAAATAAATAAATAAATTAAATATATTATATTTCTGAATATAGTTTTTTTAAAAAAAATAACCTGTGTCATATTCTATAAACTCCAATATAGGATGAATGATCATTTGGACTAAGAAGATAAAATGGCACCCAAACCACCTCCCAAAGTACCTGCCAAAACTGGGGGTATGTTGCTTAAGCTCTTCTTATTTCCCACCTCTTTCTACAAAGTGTTGCAGATGCTGCCTCCTTTTCCATAACATCTCCATTGAGGTTAAATCTGGAGAATTCCTCTTCCTCCTCCTCTCCTCCTCCCTATTTCCACCTCCCCCTCCCATGCAAATAAGTAGGAAAAAAAAAGTAAAGGAAAGATCTAGGAAGCGGGAGGGGGCAATTACAGGTAGAGATGGTGGAGGTGCAATGGGTGCTCCTCTGTCTCTATCTGTAAATGCCCCCTGCCACTTCCTAGATCCTAGACAGCCTACAGGAAAACATAGGGGAGTCCAGTCAAAAGGAGACCTCTTTTAAGGAGCGCCTTCTTTTGACCTTCCAAAGCCGACTAGACCAGTTCCTCCCTCCCTTTAACCCGACTTAAGTTAAAAAAAATTCCAAGTGTGATGTCTTCCCTTCCAAGGCTGCCGATATGAACTGTGGCAAAAGTAGAGTTCTCACCGCATGGGCTTAGAAAGTTGCTCAACATTTCCGTCTCTGTTGAGGGATGTAAAACTGTTCTTGGGCCCTTAGGCAAAGGGAGGGGTCCTTTGCTTGGAATGCATGAGACCGCCTTCCAGGAAAGAGCAGGGGTCGGGGAAAAGGAATGGTCAGCCTCACAACTGATTAAACTACCCATTTTCTTCTTCCAGCAGCAAAGAATATTTTCGCGCAATTAGCTGACTTTGTGGATAAAGATGAAGCCAAAAGAAGAACTAAATTACTGGTTTTCCTCGCCTTCCTTCTTGCTGTGATTACGACCTGTCTGTGTAAGTTGTCTTCTTACAAGAGATTGATAAAGGCTTTATTTGAAGGTCCTGTGGAATTTTCTTCAAAGAGGAGCTCTGATTTCTTTCCCCACATGCAAAAGACTCTGTATTCTAGTGGCTTGGGTATAAATTGAGAGCAGGCCCAACTCCTGACTAGCACTGATGAAGTTCCCTAGGAGCCCTCATTTCAACCCTGAGCTACAAATATTCTCCTTTATTGTCACCTTCCACAGATTTCAACGAATTTTGGCCAGGGAACAATTCAGTTTCTCTCTTTCACAATCAGGAAACCTTCATTGGCTCTGCTTTGCCTGCTTAGGGAAAATAGCTTTGGTGATATTTTAGCAAGTTCTTTTCAACTTCCTTGAAATCAACATCCCAAATCCTCTGATGCTTGTACCAACTAGAATGACACCATTTCTCTTTTCAAAGGCATCCCAACTCAGGTGACTAATAATATCATAAGAGAAAGAATTGGCATGGAACGAACTACATAAAAACCAGCAAATAAAGTGGTTTGCTCGGTTCCCCTCCACCATTTCGGAGCCAAGAGGGAGTGACAGTGTTATGTACTGGGCTCATTAGTAATACCACGTAGGTTGCTGGAGCAGCTAACGGTGCTCCATCAACCCAGACTACAAGTCTCTAGTGCTATAATTGGCTATCCCTAGGCAACAATGGTTGCTTCAAACCTATTGGCTGCCGCCTAGGGGCTAGACTATATATTGCAGCTAATTGCAGCCATTTATTCAGTACAGATTCTGCACAAAATAAACTATGAGTTTCCCTGTACTCAGTTACCTCGTCTTCATTCCTGTGCCAAAGAACCCGCTATTTAACACTGGCAACATGGATGGGATCCTGCTTCACTAAAAAAAAGAGTTGAAGACTACGAGGGGAAGGCAGCGCACGCTGGAGGGAAAAGGCATTTCCCCACCCATCAAGGTCGGCTAGCAAGCTACGCTAGTGACCTCGTGCTCAGTGGACTCATTCCCTGAGCCTGGAAAGCAGGATTCGGAAGGAAACACAGAAACCAGCAAAGAAAGAATGCCGAAGGTCGGGAAACTTTGAGAATTCGACATGAAGCACCCGGAGGAATGGCCATCCTATTTGTCCAGGGTAGAGAACTACCTCAGGGCAAATCAGATCACGGAAGAAGGACTGAAGGCCACAACACTGCTCTGCATGTGTGGCCCAGCAACGTTTGATTTGGCCGAGAACCTTTTTGCGCCGACACCGATTGAAGCGGTCTCCTACACAGACCTCAAAAAGAAGCTAACCGGACATTTCCAGCACAAGATGTCTGAAATGGCTTGGCAGTTCAAATTTGACCAAAGAGTGCAGCAACCCAGTGAATCAACTTCAGAGATCATAGCGGGCCTGAGGCAGGCCCATGCCTTTGCAAATTTTCAAATTTAGAAGAGCAACTACGAGACCGGCTCGTCTGCGGCCTACGGGACCGAACGCTTCAGCAGAGACTCTTTGCTAGACCAAACGTAACGTTTTCTGAAGCACAAGATGAAGTGATGGCCAACGGAGCCACCAGAGGCGCAGTTCAAACAGTACAGCCCACCAAAACGACAAAGGTTGAAGAAACGGTCCACCTTGAGGACGCCAAATGCACCGTGGAATCTTCTGAGGAAGAAGAGCCTGAAATCAACAGACTCCAAAAGCAACCCAACATGCAACACCGCAACAGCCAGCAGCAAGAGAACAATTACAAGGCAGTTCTCTTACCTAGATGTAAGGGGTGCGGCGGCAACCATTTTCGCGCCAATTGCAGATTCCGTTCAGCCACGTGCAGAGCTTGCAGAAGGACAGGCCACATCGCAGTGGTTTGCAGAGCCCGCCAGAGAGACCGGCCACCCAAACACCAGACAGGAGAACCGACTAGGAGAGGTACTGGGCCCAGGGTCCAGTTAGTGTGGGGTTTTCCAGAAGCTGTAGAAGCGTGTGCCGCACCGGGGCTTGACGCCCCCTCAAGCCTAAACTCAGGCTCTTGGTAGAGCTACAAGGAGTTCCATGTAAGATGGAATTGGACTCTGGCTCTGCAGTCTCAATTATCTCTCAAGACACTTTTAACTTCGTATGTAGGTACAGTAACAATTGGGCCAAACTAAGGCCCTCAGATATAATCCTAACTGACTTTCAAAATGCTCAAGTTAAAGTTAAGGGAGAAGCCATTTTGGCAGTAAAATTTAAGGGTTTTTTTTGAGCACCTGGATGTCATTGTAGTAGGGGGCCAGAGAATGACTCTCATTGGACTTGATTGGTTTGATGCCTTAGGTATTCAGATTACTGGCATAAACCGGACACTGCAGACCTCACGTCAGTGTGCGAGGAATACATAGATGTTTTTGATTCAGCCCCAGGAACATACACAGGCCCGCCTATCTCATTTAAGCTAGATCCCAACGTAGTTCCAATCAGGGTTAAGCCTCTCAGGGTCCCCTTTACCTTAAAACATAAAATTGATTCAGAAATCGATAAGCTTGTAGAACAGGGCGTGTTACAGCCTGTTGATGGTGGGGAGTGGGAAACTCCTATCGTCACTCCACTTAAAGCCAACGGGGAAATTCGCATTTGCGCTGACTATAAATGCACTCTAAATAAAGCCCTCAAGCAACACGCTTACCCGGTCCCAGTGGTCAACCACACTTTAGCCTCCTTGCAAGGGGGTACTATTTTTGCTAAACTTGATTTAGCACAGGCCTACCAGCAATTGCCAGTTGATGAGGCCACAGCTGCGGCTCAGACGATTGTGACTCACAGGGGGGCTTTCTAAGTTAAACACTTACAGTTTGGAGTCAGTGTTGCACTCGGCATTTTCCCGGGAATCATGGAGCATACACTTAAGGGTATTCAGGGCGTCTGCCCTTATTTTGATGATGTTCTTATTGCAGGGGAATCCCCAGAAGGCTCAGGGCTGTTTTGCAGAGGCTTCGCGAAGCAGCCCTCAAATTAAAAAAGAGCAAGTGTAGTATTGGGGTTCCTTCAACAGAATTCCTGGGTTTCCAAATTGATGCTAACGGCATTCACCCTGCTGATTCTAAAGTGAAGGCCATTAAAATGGCTTCTAGGCCCAAATCCAAAGGAGAGTTACAAGCATTCTTGGGCCTCCTAAACTTCTATCACACATTTCTACCTCATAAAGCCGCACTAGCAGAGCTCCTCCACAGGCTTCCAGATAAGAAAGCTCCCTGGAAATGGACTAACTTACATGAAAATTTTTTCCAGGACTTAAAAGCACTATTGTCATAAAAGTCCACTGTAACTCACCAAAGAGTCTAAACCAGTATGTCTTGCATGTGATGCATCTCCCTGTGGGGTGGGGGCAGTTTTAAGTCATGTAGAAAAAAATGGAACACAGGTTCCTATAGCATTTTACTCAAGGACATTGTCTTCTGCTGAGCGCAACTATGCTCAGATTGACAAAGAGGCCCTAGCCATCATTGCTGGAATAAAAAAAATCCATGACTATTTATATGGCAGGGACTTCACAGTCTTTACAGACCACAAACCTCTGTTGGGATTTTTCACAACAGACAAATAAACCCCCCGCATACTTTCTCCAAGAATGCTGAGATAGTCTATTTTTCTATCTGCATACAATTTTAAATTGATTCACAAACCGGGCAAAGAAATGGGCCATGCTGATGGCCTCAGCAGACTACCACTGCCAGTAATGGAACCAGATCCGGCTCCATCTGCTAGAATACTGTCCATACAGGATATACCTGAATTTCCCCTCCCTGCAGGGGACATTGCTGCTGAAACTGCCACAGATAAAATACTTAGTAGAGTATTGTCATGGGTATACATAGGCTGGTTGGATAAAAGCCCAGGTTCTGAATTTCAGAACTATTTTGTCAGAAGGCATGAGTTATCTGCCCACAAGGAGTGCATTTTATGGGAAAAGAGAGTCATAATTCCCACTTCCCCACGAGACAGGATTTTAGTCATTACATGAAGGCTATCTAGGCATTGTCAGAATAAAAGCTTTAGCTAGTGGCCTGGCCTTGATAAGGACATTGAGGCACAAGTCCATGGTTGTTATACATGCCAGCAATCTAGGCCTGAAATGCCACAGGCTCCAATTCACAGGTGGGAGGAAACGCACACTCCCTGGTCTAGGATTCACATACACTGGGCCCTTTCAGGGACAGCTCTTCCTTATAGTAGTGGATAGCCACTCCAAATGGCTGGAAGTAATTCCAATTCCTAACATGACTACTACTAGGACCATCCAGGTGCTGAGAAAACTCTTTACCACAAATGGGTTGCCAGATGTCTTAGTTTCAGACAATGGGGCCCAATTCACTGCTGCTGAATTTCAGGCCTTCCTTAGAGCTAATCTCATCAGACATGCAATGTCTGTGCCTTTTCACCCATCTTCTAATGCTCAAGCTGAACGCATGGTAAGGACAACGAAGGAATCACTCAAGTGCATTGTAACAGGTGACTGGCATCACAGATTGGCAGATTTTCTACTCTGTCCTGCACTGCTACAAGCAAAAGTCCTGCAGAACTATGTTGGGGGAGGCGACTGATCACTAAACTGGACAGGTTGCATCCAGATAGAGTGGCAGCAGAAGCCTCTCGACCAAAACCCCCGAGGGGGCTGCACATGGGCGATTGGGTTTGGGCCAGGAACTATGGTTATGGGAATCTGTGGGGTCCTGGTCAAATTACCAAAGCATCCAGACCCCTGTCTTATGAAGTGGGGTTGGAGGGAGGGCGAGTTGTCAGACGACACATTGATCAGCTCAGGAAACAGTTTCCAGAATAGCCACTAAGTGAGGACTGCATCATAAGTCCCTCCCAAGGTCCTCAAACTTGTGGCCAAGCCAGTCCTCACAGGGACTCTCAGGACTTTTCCTTCATAACTGAGGGAGAAGTGGGGAGTCCTGGAATGCAACATGGATCCCCTGAAGGAGCAAGCCATCTGAACTTCAGCAACCACTGCGCCTACTCTGCTGATCAGTCTGACTCTGGGGTGGGCCAACCTGGAGAGGCCAGCCAGAGAGCATCTAATCCCCTTGACTCAGCACAAAAGGACACAAGTCTACCCAGCACATGGGTAAGCTGGTAGACCACAAAGTGATTGGAACTCGTGAGACATTCCACTAGGGCACACAAGCCTCCTTCATATCTTGCTGATTACGTTGTAAAATAAAGAACTATAATATTGTTGTATTGCCATATGCCACTATACTACAGAAACTAGTACTATGTTGTAACTGTCTAAGTGTGCTATCCATGAAGCCTATTCATTCAGACATTGTTTAATAATGTAGTAACCTATATGGGTTTTTTCCTATTACTTTTATTTTAGTGTGTTTTGATAATGAGTCTTGATAATTGCATTGAGACTAACTTGTGTTAGTATTGTCTGATCTAAGAGGGAAGGGGTGTTATGTACTGGGCTCATTAGTAATACCACGTGGGTTGCTGGAGCAGCTAACGGCTCTGCAGCAACCCAGACTACAAGTCTCCAGCGCTATAATTGGCTATCCCTAGGCGGCAATGGTTGCTTCAAACCTATTGGCTGCCACCTAGGAGCTAGACTATATATTGTGGCTAGTTGCAGCCATTTGCTCAGTACAGATTTTGCACGAAATAAACTATGAGTTTCCTTGTACTCAGTTACCTTGTCTTCATTCCTGCGCCAAAGAACCCACTATTTAACAGACAGCAAACAGCTCCACTGCCTCTGTGTGCCACTGGAGGGTCTTTCTTTAAGCTTCGCCCACAGATTACCTGCCCAGGTGCAGCAGCCACCTCTTTGGCCTCTGCCAACTCTCCCAGCTTCCTGCCTCCACCAGCCCTTCATTGCCTGTCTCGCGGAGAACGGAGAACGCTGTGGCTCTGCGCAGGGATGCAGAGCAGAGGACAGCACTTGCTTGCTGCCTGCACTGCTCCAGGTCTCCCTTCTGGAAACGGCAGCCCTGCTTCCTGGAGCTTCTCCTCCCAGTGCAGCTCCTCCCTCTTCCTGAAACCATTTCTTTGCTAGCCTGCTTTCCAGCTCTGGCGCATTTCTCTCCTGCTACAGATTTTGCGATAAGTTGGAAGGTCTAACTGAATTTTTTTAGTCCCACAAACTCCATTTCCCAGAAGCAGAAGAGAAACGTGCCAGAGCTGGAAAGCAGGTTAGCAAAGAAATGCTTTTGGGAAGAGGGAGGAACTGTGCCGGGAGGAGAAGCTCCAGGAAACACGACTGCCATTTCCAGAAGGGAGATGCGAGGCAATGCAGGCTGTTCTCTGCTCTGCTTACCTGGGCAGAGCCGCTGCGTTCTCTGTTCTCCATTCTCTGCGAGTCAGGAGACAAAGGGCTGGTGGAGGCAGGTGGCTGGGAGAGTTGGCAGAGGCCAAAGAAGCGGTGGCTGCGCCCAGGCAGTTGATATGCGGTGCAAAGCTTAAAGAAAGCTCCTCCACTGGTGTACAGCGGCAGCAGAGCCATTCATCGTTACTCCCGCCTGGCTCCGAAACAGCAGAGGGGAACCAGGTATACCCTGCCCATCCCATCCACCAAGCATATCAGTCCGGTTTGGAAGGGGAGTTAAAGGTCACCGATCAAGGAATGGCCTGTCGGTGGTGGTGGTGAAGTACTGGTAAACAGGTGCGGGGCACGTGGGGAAGCTTCACTCCATCCCCCACGTGCCTCACCTTGATGTGGCAGCAGCAGTGCGATGTTCCACGCAGCCCCTTGCCTCAAACGGCCACAGCATAACTGGACTGGCAGCCACGTGGGCTGCTGGATGGGGTTGTTGGTGCCACTGCCATGAAGCGAGACAAGTGTCACGACAAATATATCCCCCAAATTAAGACCGAATGCCTCTTTTGGAGACAAAAATAATACAAGACAGGGTCTTACTTTTGGGGAAACACGGTAATAAGAACACAATGGAGACCCCAAAGAAGATGGAGAGACAACATCAAAG
>JAKJMR010014586.1:0-12344 GCA_024449315.1 Daboia siamensis | reverse complement strand
CCCCCCCCCCGGACTTCCCAGAGCTAGATACAAGGTATAAGAATAAAATAACCAATCATAAACTCTCATATACTAACAACAATAAACTATTAAATCTCTCGCACTTTAGCTCTTATAAATTGACTACAAGCAATATACTTATTCAAATGCTAGATGAAACTTTTTAGTCCCATATTTATTCTGGATGTAATCAATCCATTTCTTCCACTCCACAATATATCGTTGTTGAGAATGATCTTTCAAATATGCTGAGATCTTTGCCATTTCCGCCAGGTTGGAAACTTTTAAAGTCCATTCCTCTATAGTCGGCAGTTCTTCCTTCTTCCAATATTGCCCTATTAAGAGTCTCGCTGCCGTAATTAAATTCAACATCAAATTAATGTCCAACACAATAGTATCAGTAATAATGCCCAGTAAAAACAATTGCGGACAAAACTTTATCCTTTTCTTGAATATCTTCTGCATATTCCACCAAATTTTAATCCAAAATGGTTTGATCTTTTTGCAAGTCCACCATATATGAAAATACGTTGCATCTTCGCCACCACATCTCCAACATTTGGGCTGGTAATTCGGATACATACTTGCTAACTTTCTAGGATCTAAATGCCATCTATAAAACATTTTATAAAAGTTCTCTCTTAGATTTTGAGCTTGCGTGAATTTCACATTTCTCACCCAAATCTTTTCCCAAGTGTCCATTGTGATAACTTCCTGAATATTCTGTGCCCATTTTATCATACAATCCTTAACAATTTCTGTTTCTGAGTCAATCTCTATCAATGCAAGATATATCCGTTTAATATGCGCTGGTCCCTGATTTCTAATTTGTTTTACCAAATTTTCATCATCCATCAAAAAACCAATCTTCTGATCTTCTTTCCACCTGGCCTGTAATTGTCCATATTGAAACCAAGTTTGTACAATCTTTTTTTCTCGTAAAAGATTATATGACTTCAAACACCACACATTCCTCTCCAAGCTCAAAATTTCCTTATATGTAGTCACATCATGTTTAAATCCAACATTTATATTCTCTATTGCGTGTTTGGGTATTGCCCATAACGGTATCTTATAATTTAACTTTTGTCTGTGCTTTTTCCAAACTCGCAACAAAGCATACCTCAAAATATGCATTTTGAACACATTATCTACCTTTTTGTCATACAGTAAATATGCATGCCAACCAAATAACAAATCATACCCTTCAAGATTTAACAGTCTCCCCTGTGTCAGATTGATCCAATCACTTATAGCTGATAATGCAGCAGCTTCATAATATAATTTAAAGTTGGGCATTCTTAGACCACCTCTTTCGCGTGTATCCTGCATGATTTTAAATTTGACCCGTGGCCTTTTCCCTGCCCAAACAAATTTGTTAATACCCTTCTGCCATTCCTCCAAATTTGAATCCTTTTTGAGAATGGGTATCATTTGAAACAAAAATAAAAATTTTGGCAAAACATTCATCTTTACTGCTGCAATTCTTCCCAATAATGATAGTTGTAATTTTTTCCAACTATCCAATTCTTTTTGCACTTTATTCCATAACTTTTCATAATTATTTTTATATAATTTAACATTTGAGGGTGCTAAATATACCCCCAAATATTTAACCCTTTCAACAATTTCAAATCCAGTTAAGCTTTCTAAAGAAACCTTTTGTAATGCTGTCATGTTTTTAGATAAAATTTTAGTTTTTTGTGTGTTAATCTTAAATCCAGAAACTTTCCCATATTGCGATATTAACTCCATCAATTCCATAACAGAATTTTCTGGATGTGTCAAAGTAATAACCAGATCATCCGCAAACGCCCTCAATTTATAGTCCTGATCTCTTATTTGAATTCCCTTAATTGTTTCCGAATTCCGTATTTTAATCAATAATATCTCCAACGTTAAAACAAATAACAAAGGTGATAACGGGCAACCCTGCCTTGTACCCTTTTCAATAGTACACATTTCAGTCAAACTATTATTAACAATTATTCGAGCTGTTTGCTTCTGATATATTGCCCTAATTGGTTGCAAAAATTCATCCCCAAAATTCATTTTATCTAATACTTTTAGCAAAAATTTCCAATCCAATTGATCAAAGGCTTTTTCAGCATCCAAAAAGATCAATGCTGCAGAGATCTGGTTATTCCTTTCCAAAAATTCCAACAAGTCAACTATATGTCTCACATTATTTTTCATTTGTCTACCACTTATAAACCCAGTTTGATCATCATGAATTACCTGTTGCAATACCCTCATCAGTCTACTAGCTAAAACCTTAGCAAATATCTTGTAGTCCGTATTCAAAAGTGAAATTGGCCTATAGTTTTTTGCTTGAGTAGCGTCCTGATCTTCTTTAGGAATTAAAGAAATAAAAGCAGTTTTCCAAGACGGAGGCACTCCTCCCCCTTTTTGAATTGTCTGAAACAGTTCCTTTAATGGCTTTATCATCTCAAACTGTAAATTTTTATAATACACAGCAGTCAAACCATCAGTACCTGGTGCTTTACCTACTTTTAACTGTTTAATTGCCAAGTATATTTCTTCCTCAGTTATCAACTGATTCATTTCTTCTTTTTGGTCTTGGGTAAGAACCGGGATGCTAAAATCTTTCAAATATAAATCAATGTCCGTTTCATTAATCTTATCACTAGCATATAATTTAGAAAAAAAATCAACAAAGGTTTCCTTAATAAGATTCTGTTGATACACAATCTTTCCCTTATGTTCTATTTTATCTATATTAGAAACCCTTTGCTTCTTTCTTAACATATAAGCTAACCATCTGCCTGGTTTATTGGCATTGCAAAAAGTATTATGCCTTGCAAACCGTAGATTAGTTGCCACCTGATCAGCCATTAACTTATCAAATTGTCCTCTTAACAGCTTAATAGTCTCTTTAATCTTCACATCCGATGGATTCAAAATTAAAGCCTTTTCTTTTTCCTTAATCTCTGTCTCCAATTCTTTCCTCCTAAATTCCAAGTTGCGTCTATATTTATTATTAAGATATATCAACACACCTCTCATATACGCCTTACTAGCATCCCATACCATTTCCATAGAAGTACCCTTATGCATATTCGTTTCAAAAAAAACCTTCATCTGTTTCTTACACTCTTCCACGTTTTTCTGATTTCTGAACAAATTCTCATTTAAACGCCAGGAACGTCGTTCTCTACTGTCTTTTCCAATCTCTAGCCAAACTGGGCTGTGATCAGACATAGTCTTTGAACAAATCTTTATCCTCTTAGTTCTAAAAAAAAGGTCATTAGACAATAGTATAAAATCAATCCTGGAAAAAGATTGGTGTCTATCAGAAAAGAAAGTATAGTCTCTTTCTTGTAAGTTCCTTTCCCTCCAAACATCACGTAATTCCATATCGTCCATCATTTCAAAAAAAGATTTAGGCAATTTCGCATGACTTGGGGTACTTCTGTAAGATCCACTCTTATCCATTTGTACATTCAAAACACCATTCCAATCTCCCATAAAAATAAAAGATTTGTAATCCAATTGGGTAATCCTGCTGTGTAACAAACTATAAAAGTCAGCTTGCTGTTGATTGGGCGCGTATAATCCAACCAAAAGAGTTCTTTTACCTTCTAGTAACAAGTCCACAATAACATATCTTCCTTGTTGATCAGCTTCAATTAACTCTGCTGTAATTGTATTCTTGACATAAATAACCACTCCATTTTTCTTGTTAACTGCAGAGGCAATAAATTGTGTACCTAGTCTTGAATTTGATAAATACTTTTGGTCCATAACTCTAATATGTGTTTCTTGTAAGCAAATAACGTCAGTCTTAAATTGGTTTAAATATTGAAAAATTTTCTTTCTCTTTTGTGGTGAGTTTAATCCATTAACATTCCAAGTTAAAAACTTAGTCACCATTTCTGGCAACCCGAAGCTTTTGAAGCGCATCTTCCAGAATCCCTTTTACATTTTTAGGTCGCGCTCCTCCCACAGCTTGGCTATAGGTACATTTTGAAGGTTCCACAACATTCTGCTGGGCTTGGTCTTGGTCACGCCTGGCTCGTCTCGAAGCAGCTCGGGTGACCCTCTGGTCTTTTGCTTCTTCTACTGTTGAAATTTGAGTCATTCCTGGTGCTGTCTCATCTATCTGTATTCCTTCAGCATCATAAGACTTTCCCTCCTTTATTGATTCCAGAAGTGGTATAGGAATTGCTTTTAAAACATTGCTATAAAAATCACGTGCCTGCAGGACCGTAGCGAGACGGTATCTTGTATCTTCAAACATTACCACCATACCCACTGGAATCTCCCATCTGAACCTGACATCGCGTCTCTTAAGCTCATGTGCTAGAAATGCAAATTCCTTTCGTTTCCTTAGGATTTTTGGAGGGATCTCTTTTAAAACCAAAACTTCTTGGTCAGCAATCACAAGCTTTGTATTGTAAGAAACTTGAATAACTTCATTCCTGATTGCTCTCTTTGTAAAATAAACAACCACATCTCTAGGTAATTTCCTTTGTCTCGCAATCCAGGAGTTAACACGGAAAATTTTGTCTATATCTTCTGCAATTTCTTCAGCTGGCCTTCCCAGCACGTCTTCGAGAGCAACAGAAACCAATTTTTTCAAATCTTCCTTTAAATTCTCCTTAAGGCCCCTTATCCTCACAGCAAACTCCATTTCATGATATTGTACCAATGTCAAGTCATAATCAATTTTATCCACCACATTCTCAGTCTCTAGTATCTTTGCATCCAGTTTAGTATTATTTTGAGTGAGATCCTCCACTCTTTCGTTAAGGCGTTCAATACATGTCGCCATGCCTTGAAATGCAAGCAAGATGTCCTCCCTCATTACTGTAAATTTTTCTGTCAGCTTCTCATCCATCTTCTCATCTATCATCTCAGCCAAATGCTGTGAATGTTTTTCCAAAGCATCTTCCAAAACTTTAACTGTTAAGACAGGCGAAGGTAGAGGTGCAGGAGGTGCTAACACTTGCACTGAAGAATGCGGCAGGGGGGAAGCCCCCGTAGTTTTAGGAAGTTTAGAAGAAGATTTAGCCGCCATTTTTTCCCCCTTTTGCAACTACGCACTTTCACTTTCTAAGTCTTCAATGTAGATTGAGCCAAAGTTCAAAAGTTCACTTACTCCTTATTCTCTTGCATCGCTCTGCCTGCTTCCATTAACTTCCAAAGTCCATTCTTGTAGGCAGGGATGGTTGCGTTCGCCTTGTTCTGCTCCAGGAAAACGGAGCAGACGCGCTGCGCGGCCCGGAGAAATCCAAGCTTCGGGGGGGCTCAATCTTCCAGCCGCCAGAGCTTTAAGCCCTGACGGCCCCAGAGAGCCCTTCCCCTACTTGGAAACTCACCCCCTCCTCTTCTCCCGAGGAGGGGGCTTTCGAACCGCCGAAACAGCTGATCGGCGCTGTTTTCGGCGGTTCTACAAAGCCGCGAAGCTGACAAGCTAAAAGCAGCTGTCGGCGGCGGCGCCTTGCCACCCCCTATGATCACTATATTTTTGATGCTTTCAGGAGCAAAGCATTTGTAAAAGTGTACACATTGTATGGTACTGCAAGTAAAATGTATGTTAAAACAATACAGACTGTATCCGCCATTTCAGGAATATTACCCATCAAATAGTTATATCTAATATACTCTGCAAGACTGTCTCTTTGAACAGAACATGAAGATATCATGTCTGATTCAGCATAAAAACAATTGCTATGGAGATGGGAAACTAGGTAGATTGATAACCAATGTGAGCCATTTGAGCTGCTCAACAGTTTCAAGTTGGTAGGAAGTCCCAACCATAGTGTAGGTAAACTGTAAAAATGCCTCACATTTTGTTGATGACACTATCCTACAACTTGGACATGATCAAAACTTTCATACCACTCCAGAGATCCCAATCAAGTAAAGAGTAGCTATGGAGATTTTCTGTTATCCGTGTCATGGTTGTCTCAAAAGTGCTTTTTCAAAAAGCAACAGGATGTTCTTTGTTTTTCCTTGAAGATGTTTAGCTTCTTAACCAAAAAGCTTCAGGATGCTGGGGAGAATAACTATCTAAATAACTAAATAACAATAACTATCTAAATAGTAAAATAACTATCTAAATAAATAAATAACCAAATAACTATAGTTATATATATAAAACTCAGAGATTACTTATTAAATTGCCAGTGAGCCTAATACAAAATATTTGTCTGGGTCTTTGTTACTACTTGGAAATACTCAATCAACTAGTAAGTGAGAATAAGCAATCATGGTAACAAATCATGGTAACAAAACTATTTAATTCATGACAATATGAAAATCAAAGGTATTAATTATATATAAAATTTGTTAGTTACTTTTTTTTACACGAACTACAAACTTGTCACTACAAACTATGTTTGTCTTCTAAAAAATAAATTTTATTGTTAAATTGAATTGTTTTTAGAAAAGCATTTAAGAATAGTGTCTTAAGCACTCAGAACTAAACTATGAGATAATTTTTCATCAAACTGTGGTTCACATAGCATATCTTCACATATTACACTAGCCAGGGCAATAGTACTTTCAAACTTTTCCCTAGGCAATAATTAGCTCAGGCAATCATCCAAGTTCAACAAGTGTATAAGTTTATTGAAACACTGAAAGAAGAAACAATCATTTACATTACAGAAGCTTGGTGACTATATCTACCCCTTGGCACTTGGACAAGTATACCAATTTTAATAAACTTAATTTCAAGTGGAAAAGTATTAAAATACTGTAGCCAGGATGAAAGCTTTGCGACCCAGGGAAGCCTAGTGACTGGGGGGAAAATGGTAGATCAGAGGGGAAAAATAGTGCAAAGAAAACAAAAAATGGAGCTTTTTTTAAGAGAAAGAAGAACTAAGCAAAACTTCATATATAGGTTGGTCAAAGAGCATTATACAGAGATGAGGTTGTGCGAATCCTTTGAAAGAAATGTTTTAGAACACTGTATACAGAAGCATGTATGGAGCTTATCTTTTAAATGGTTAAAGTCACCTAATCTTTTTGCAAGCTTGCATGGATGCTTTAGATTGTTCCCAATACCCCAAGCTGGGTTTAGACACAACTGAGAACAACATTGTCCAGAAATATACAACAGATGATCCTTTGGAACAAAATGCACTTGCGGAAATAATGGAGATACCAAATGGAGCCTTAGCTGTTGCTGGAGATCTGGGAACCAGATCAGTTTGGTATAAAATAAGATTTAAAAGTGGATAAATGTTTGGCTCAAGATCTTTAAAAACTGCTACACTCAAGTTCCTGAATCTCTGACTATCACAGGAATTGATCTCAAAGCTAATATTGTGCACAAGGATTGTGGTTTTTCAGCAAGCGTCATAAAAATGTAGACAAACATATCATGTTTGAAAGCAGTCTTTAGACTAATCAGAAACCCTGTAGAGATAAAGCATTTTCTGAGTGTTTAAGTTAAAATAATCCTTCTAGGCAAATGAAGTCAAGAAAAGAATCAGAGACTTTCAACAATAACATTCAAGTGATACTCTAAACTACTTCAGCTTTTAGGAGGTAGGTGGGTGTTTTCTCACTAACAAAATCCATTTACTGTCTTACTAAATTCAAAACTTTTAGTTAAAAAATTACTGGCAATTATATGGGCATGGTTGGGATAAAAATATCTTTTAATAGGATCGGAAGACAATATTTAATTAAAGCAATACTAGGAATGCAGATACTGTATGCTTCTGTCCTTGGTGCAACTTTGCATTACTGTGTTCTCATCTATAGCAGTGTCTTAGGCTCTTTACTTGATTGGGTTCTCTAGAGTGGTATGAAAGTTTTGATCAAGTATCTGAGAAATGTCCAAGAGAAAACACATGAGAAAACATCACAGAGGTATAAAGCCAGCAAACCTGAGCAGCATTGTGATATCATGAGTAGGACAGTTGTCATGAGTAGGACAATTGTTACATCACACAGTATTCTAAGCTTGGGTGAACGATTCAGAAAAGGTATAGTATTGTTCTAAAGCATGTGGTTCATATATTTAAAATTGAAGCTAACAACAACAAAGATGATATGCATTTGTGTATTGATACTGTATTCTCAAAAAAAAGCTTAAGGGTGAGAGATTTAATGACAATGACAGATCTGATCCAAAACATTATGTTCAGGGCAACTAAATTGCTGAACATGGCCTTTCCCCAAAACTTACTTTGATTTGAGGCTAGACCTGTGAATTACTAAGTCCAATATTCCTTCCCTTCCAAGCATTTAATGTAAACAGCAAAAGCTCTTTGTCTTTCTTGGCATGGCTGCTGTAATGCTGTCATTTGCAGCATGCCAGAAGTTTGGAGAAACAGACTGGGATTGGAGCTTCATAATGGCCCAGGTGTAGAATGGAGGAAGTTCAGCCCCATCTGGTAAATGAAAAGCTGTTCCAAATTACCCTCATCTGCCTTGGAATTTGGACTTTGCCATATCTGATGCTAAGGCTCAGTCAAAAATGTTGAGGGATAAAAAAAAAAACATAAGACCTTAAAACCCAAATATTTTGCCCAGTACACCAGACTAATTAAGCAGGACTCTAATTAAGCAATTAGAAATGAGGTCATTCAAGCTTTTTATAATAACAAATTCGCAATTGCAGAACAAGAAGTTTTAATTTTAAAAGAGATCCCTCCAAGAATTTTAAGGAGAAGGAAGGAGTTTGCTTTTTTGGCAGAAGAACTAAGAAGACGGGATATTCAGTTCAGATGGGAGATTCCAGTGGGTATGGTGGTGATGTATGCAGGCATGAGACATCGTCTTCTCACGGTGTTACAGGCACGTGATTTTTATGCTAATGTTCTAAAGGCAGTCCCTATACCACTTTTGGAATCTAAAAAGAAGAATGGCGAAGGAGAACATCAACCACAAAGTGAGAGCATACAAGGTGCTGAAGGAGTTATGCAGCTGAAAGATGGAGAATTTCAGAAAAGTATAGGAGTGGATCATGTATAGGAGGCATGCCTTACCCAGAGTATGTTTCAGACTACCCCCGAGAACAGGACCCACGGCCGTCGTGAGAGGATGGTGGTCGGCCTGTATTGGGGGTTCGCCCAGCTCTGGTGGCAGCGTGGTTGGACGAACTGTCTGGCTATTTATCTACCCTCTGTTTTTAGATCCTCCTAAGTAGTATTATTACTTAATATGGGACTGCCTTTCTCTAACTTGATTTGTTTTATGCCACGTCTTTGTTATTCGTGCAGAGACTTGTTCGCCCTCAGGGGTGTCCCCCCCTCCTGGGTGCGACCCGCCTTTTTAGCTATTTATAATCTCGATGAAGGGCCCGATTGTTGGGACCCTGAGAGATGGCTGAGCACGGGTAGGGGCCTCCGATATAGACCTAATAGGAGGCCCCTGGTAAAATTTTTTGTGGGGTTAGGGAGGGGGGTGGGATTTTCTGGTTGTACGGATATAGGGGGTTTTACGTCAACCATTGTTCAGGCCAGGGCCGGGACAGATCACCGGGGGGTGGAGCGGAGGTCGGTTGCCTCTGGGGGTCCAGAGCGGGTCGTGGGATTACCCATTCCCACGACGTTAGGGAATGGCAGCAGGTGTATAAGCAGAGGGCCGTATCGATTTTTGGGAAGGCCTCTCCGCTGTTTGCAAGCGGTGAGGCATTCTGACCCTCTGTCTTTTCCCCGAGGTCCCGGGAGCGAGGATGTGCAGCCTCCTGAGGTCCGGTTGGTGTATTTGAATGCCAGGTCCGTCGTTAATAAGGCTCCTCTTGTCCGCGGCTTAATCGAGGGTGAGCATGCGGACCTGGCTTGCATCACGGAAACTTGGTTGGGCCCAGAGGGTGGTATTCCTCTGGTTGATATTTGCCCGCCAGGTTTCCGGGTGCTACACCGACCTCGGGCTCAGGGTAGGGGTGGTGGAGTGGCGGTTGTTATGAGGGAGACCTTGTGTCCGCGGGAGACCACCGGTCCTCAGATAGTCGGGTGTGAGTCTCTCTTTTTGAGATGTGGCCCTGGTGCGCAGTTGGGCTTGCTGCTGGTGTATATTTCGCCTAGACACACAGCAGCAGCTCTGCCCGAGCTTCTCGATGCTCTCTCTGGGTTGGTGGTTGAGTTCCCCAAACTTATAGTTTTGGGTGACTTCAACCTACCATCCCTGGGAGGATCATCTGAGTTAGCTCGGGAGTTCATGGCTTCCATGACGGCCATGGACCTGACGCAAGTAATTGCTGGACCGACTCATGAGGGAGGCCACACCCTTGACCTGATTTTCTTATCTAGACGGTGGTTAGATGATCTTGGTGGGGGCTCTCCAATTCTTATACCCCTGTCATGGACCGATCATCATCTCCTGCGGTTGGTCTTCCGTGTTGCCACTCCCCACCGTGGGAGTGTGGAACCAATTAAATGGTACCGCCCCAGACGCTTAATGGACCCTGTGAGGTTCCAGGCTGCGCTAGGGTCCCCACCTGCCTCCTCTGCTTACAACTCGGCAGATTCCCTAGTGGAAGCCTGGGAAAAGGCAGCCACTGGGGCTCTGGACCGAGTTGCACCTTTGCGGCCCCTGACCCGGTGCAGATCCCATCGAGCTCCATGGTTTTCCGCGGAGCTCAGGGAGATGAAGCGTCGAAGACGGGGCCTAGAGAGCTGTTGGAGAGCCAGCCGATCCGAATCCGACCGATTGGAACTAAGATTCTATATTAGGTCTTACCTCGCTGCGATAAGGGAGGCAAGGTCTAATTACTTCGCCACCCTTATCGCGTCCGCAGATAATCGCCCGGCCGCCTTGTTTAGGGTGACTCGCTCCCTCCTCAATCAGGAGGTGAGGGAAGAACCCTTGCAGGGTCGTGCCGAGGAGTTTAACCAGTATCTGTCGGACAAAATCGCTCGGATTCGGACCGGTTTGGACTCTGACTGGGCGGAGTCTGACGAGCAGGACACGGGCAACCTTGTCGTTTGGGAGGAGTTTGACTCTGTTACTCCGGAGGAAGTGGACAGGATCATGGGGAAGCTGAGTGCCACCACATGTTTATTGGATCCGTGCCCTTCTTGGCTGGTTTATGCGGCTCGGGAAGGGACACGAGGCTGGCTCCAGGCGGTTATATCTGCTTCTTTGAGTGAGGGTAGTTTCCCCGCCGTCCTGAAAGAGGCGGTGGTGAGACCCCTCCTCAAGAAGCCTGCCTTGGATCCAGCTTTGTTGAATAACTTTCGCCCGGTCTCCAACCTTCGCTTTCTTGTGAAGGTTGTTGAGAGTGTGGTGGCACATCAGCTCCCTCTGGCCCTGGATGAAGCGGATTATCTAGACCCGTACCAATCGGGTTTCAGGCCCGGGTACAGCACGGAGACGGCATTGGTCGCTCTGGTGAATGATCTCTGGAGGGCTCGGGACAGGGGATATTCCTCTGTCCTAGTCCTATTAGACCTCTCAGCGGCTTTCGATACCATCGACCATGGTAGCTTGCTGCGGCGTCTCAGGGGATTGGGAGTGGGAGGCACAGTTTTGCGGTGGTTCTCCTCCTATCTCCTGGGACGTTCGCAGTCGGTGTTGGCAGGGGGGCAGAGGTCGACCTCGAGGTCTCTCATTTGTGGAGTTCCTCAGGGGTCGGTCCTCTCGCCCCTCCTGTTCAACATCTATATGAAACCGCTGGGTGAGATCATCCGTGGTTTTGGAGTTGGGTATCATCAATATGCTGATGATACCCAGCTTTTTCTTTCTACCCCAAACCACCCCAGTGATGCCCTCGACGTGATGACCCGTTGCCTGGAGGCGGTCCGGGTCTGGATGGGGAGTAACAGACTTCAACTCAACCCCGACAAGACTGAGTGGCTGTGCATACCTGCATCCCGGGATATTCAGAATATTCCATCACTTTCTATGGGGGGTGAACTATTACCCCCCGTAGATAGGGCTCTCAACTTGGGAGTCCTCCTAGATTCACAGCTCACTTTGGAAGATCATATAGGGGCTGTGACTAGGGGGGCCTTCGCCCAGGTTCGCCTGGTGCGTCAGTTGTGACCCTATCTAGACCGGGATGCCTTGTGTACGGTCACCCATGCGCTCGTGACCTCTCGCCTTGACTACTGCAATGCTCTCTACATGGGGCTGCCCTTGAAGACCACTCGGAAGCTCCAACTGGTACAGAATGCAGCTGCGAGAGTTGTGTTGGGAGTCTCCCGATACTCCCATATAACACCCTTGCTCCGTGAGCTGCATTGGTTGCCAGTTGTCTTCCGGGTGAGATTCAAGGTACTGGTAATGGTGTTTAAGGCCCTTCATGGCATGGGTCCGGAGTACCTCAGGGATCACCTGCTGCCGGCATCTACTTCCCTCCGCCCTGTACGCTCCCACAGAGAGGGTCTCCTCAGGGTGCCACCGATCAGAGAATGTCG
>JAKJMR010014574.1:24900-36254 GCA_024449315.1 Daboia siamensis | reverse complement strand
CTTCGCGGGCCACATCCGGCCCCCGGGCCTTGTGTTTGACATGTCTGTCTTAACCTATTTAAAGAAATTACATTTGTGTTAGTTCAGAATGTTGTTTCTGACACTTAAGCGGCATCCAGTTTTTATATAAATAATGTTTGCAAAGGTAAAGCTCACAGGAAGAAAGAGCTAAAAGCAAAACATAGTATCCTTCAAGTTACATACAGTGCATTCAGAAAGTATTCAGACAGACCCCCTTCATTTTTGTCAATTTTGTTTTGCTCCAGCCTGATTCTGTTGTTATTGTTGTTAGTTGCGAAGTTGTGTCCGACCCATCGCGACCCTATGGACAATGTTCCTCCAGGCCTTCCTGTCCTCTACCAACTTCTGG
This sequence comes from Daboia siamensis, assembly GCA_024449315.1. NCBI lineage: Eukaryota > Metazoa > Chordata > Lepidosauria > Squamata > Viperidae > Daboia > Daboia siamensis. The sequence continues at coordinate 35,884 of JAKJMR010014574.1, read as the reverse complement.
AGTCCATCTAAGCTCACGCCTACTGCTTCAGTGACTCCATCCAGCCACCTCATTCTCTGTCGTCCCTTTCTTCTATTGCCCTCGATCTTTCCCAGCATTAGGCTCTTCTCCAGTGAGTCCTTCCTTCTCATTAGGTGGCCAAAGTATTTGAGTTTTAGCTTCAGGATCTGGCCTTCTAAAGAGCAGTCAGGGTTGATCTCCTCTAGGACTGACCGGTTTGATCGCCTTGCAGTCCAAGGGACTCGCAGGAGTCTTCTCCAGCACCATAGTTCAAAGGCTTCAATTCTTTGGCGCTCAGCCTTTCTTATGGTCCAGCTTTCACTGCCATACATTGCAACTGGGAAGACCATAGCCTTGACTATACGTACTTTTGTTGACAGGGTGATGTCTCTGCTTTTTAGTGTGCTGTCTAGATTTGCCATGGCTTTCCTCCCAAGGAGCAAGCGTCTTTTAATTTCTTGGCTACAGTCCCCATCTGCAGTGATCTTGGGGCCCAGGAAAATAAAATCTGTCACTACCTCCATTTCTTCCCCATCTATTTGCCAGGAATTGAGAGGGCCAGATGCCATGATCTTGGTTTTCTTAATGTTTAGTTTCAACCCAAGTTTTGCACTCTCCTTCTTCACCTGCAACAAGAGGCTCTTTAGTTCCTCTTCACTTTCTGCTATTAGAGTGGTATCATCTGCATATCTTAGGTTGTTGATGTTTCTTCTGGCAATCTTAATTCCAACTTTTGATTCATCTAGCCCTGCCTTTCTCATGATGTGCTCTGCATATAAGTTAAATAGGCAGGGTGACAGTATACAGCCTTGCCGGACTCCTTTCCCAATTTTGAACCAATCAGTGGCTCTGTGTCCAGTTCTCACTGTTGCTTCTTGGCCCGCATATAGGTTTCTCAAGAGACAAATAAGATGGTCTGGTATGCCCATCTCTCCAATTTTCTTGAAAAGATCTCTGGTCCTCCCTATTCTATTGTTTTCTTCTATTTCTTTGCATTGTTCATTTAAGAAGGCATTCTTATCTCTTCTAGCTATTCTTTGGAATTCTGCATTTAATTGGGCATATGTTTCTTTTTCTCCCTTGCCTTTCGCTTCCCTCCTTTCCTCAGCTATTTGCAAAGCTTCCTCAGACAGCCATTTTGCTTTCTTGCATTTCTTTTTCTTTGGGATGATTTTGGTTGCTACCTGTTGTACAATGTCGCGAACCTCTGTCCATAGTTCTTCAGCACTCTGTCTATCAGATCTAATTCCTTAAATCTATTTGTCACCTCTACTGTATATTCAACAGGGATATGATTTAATTCATACCTGAGTGGCCTAGTGCTTTTCCCTACTTTCTTCAGTTTAAGCCTAAACTTTGCAAGGAGAAGCTCATGGTCTGAGCCACAGTCAGCTCCTGGTCTTGTTTTTACTGACTGTATAGAGCTTCTCCATCTTTGGCTGCAGAGCACATAGTCAATCTGATTTCTGTGTTGACCGTCTGGTGATGTCCATGTGTAAAGCCGTCTCTTGGGTTGTTGGAAAAGAGTGTTTGCTATCACCATCATGTTCTCTTGACAGAATTCTATTAGCCTGTGCCCTGCTTCATTTTGTACTCCAAGGCCAAACTTGCCTGTTATTCCGGTTATCTTTTGGCTTCCTACTTTAGCATTCCAATCCCCCATGATGATAAGGACATCCTTTTTGGGTGTTAGTTCTATAAGGTGCTGTAGGGCTTCATAGAACCGGTCAATTTCATCCTCTTCAGCACTGGTGGTTGGGGCATACACTTGGACTATTGTGATATTGAATGGTTTGCCTTGGATTCGAACTGAGATCATTCTGTCATTTTGAGGATTGTATCCCAATATTGCTTTTCCTACTTTTTTATTGACTATGAAGGCTACTCCATTTCTTCTGAGGGATTCTTGCCCACAGTAGTATACCTGATGGTCATCTGAATTAAATTCACCCATTCCTGTCCATTTTAGTTCGCTGATACCTAAGATGTCGATGTTTAGTCTTGTCATCTCTTGTTTGACCACGTCCAGCTTTCCTTGATTCATGGATCTTACATTCCAGGTTCCTATGGAGAAAAAATCTTTACAGCATCGGACTTTCCTTTCACCACCAGACATATCCACAGCTGAGCGTCCTTTCGGCTTTGGCCCAGTCGCTTCATTCTTTCTGGCGCTACTAGTACTAGCCCTCTGCTCTTCCCCAGTAGCATATTGGACGCCTTCCGACCTGAGGGTCTCATCTTCCAGCATCATATCGTTTTGCCTTTTGGTACTGTCCATAGGGTTTTCATGGCAAAGATACTGGATTGGGTTGCCATTTCCTTCTCCAGTGGAAAGGCACACACCTCTCTATAGAAGGCCTCACAGCTGACAATGCATACTGTAGCACAGCAAAAGCCATGAGGTCAAAGGAACTGCCTACAGAGCTCAGAGACAGGATTATTACAAGGCACAGATCTGGGGAAGGCTACAATATAATTTCTGCTGCACTGAAGGTTCCTAAGAGCACAATGGCCTCCATAATTCTCAAATGGAAGACGTTTGGCACAACCAGGACTCTTCCAAGGGCTGGTTGCCCGGTCAAACTGAGCAATTAGGGGAGAATGGTCTTAGTAAGAGAGATGACCAAGACCTTGATGGTCACTCTGATTGAGCTCCAGAGATCCTGTGTGGAGATGGGACAGAGTTCCAGAAGGACAACCATCATTGCAGCCCTCCACCAATCTGGGCTTTATGGCAGAGTGGCTAGAGCTAGACAGAAGCCTCTCCTCAGTGCAAAACACACAAAAGTCCGTTTCGAGTTTACAAAAAAACACCTGAAGGACTCTCAGATTGTGAAGAACAAGATTCTCTTGTCTGATGAAACCAAGATTGAACTTTTTGGCCTCAATTCTAAATGTTATGTCTGAAGGAAACCAGGCACTGCTCATCACATAACATCCCAACAGTGATGCATGGTGGTGGCAGCATCATGTTCTGGGGTTGCTTTTCAGCAGCAGCAACTGGGAGACTGGTCAGGGTTGAGGGAAAGCTGAATGGAGCAAAGTACATGGATATCCTCAATGAAACCTGTTCCACAGCACTCAAGACCTCAGACTGGGCTGAAGGTTCAATTTCCAACATGAGAACAATCCTTAAGCACACAGCCAAGTCAACACAGGAGTGGCAAAGGGACAACTCTGTGAATGTCCTAGAGTGGCCCAGCCAGAGCCCTGACTTGAACCCTATTGAACATCTCTGGAGGGACCTGAAAATGGCTGTTGGCCGACAGTCGCCATCCTACCTGACTGAGCTTGAGAGGATTTGCAAGGAAGAATGGCAGAAAATTCCCCAATCCAGGTGTGCAAAGCTTGTCGCGTCATACCCCAGACTCGAGGCTGTAATTGCTGCCAAAGATGCTTCAACCAAGTACTGAGTGAAGGGTCTGAATACTTATGCCAATGTTATATTTCAGGTTTTTTAAAATAACTTTACAGACATTTCTAAAATTCTGTTTTCACTTTGTCTTTATGGGGTAATGAGTGTAGATTAATGAGAAAAAAATTGAATTTCAATAACTGTAGAATCAGGCTGCAGCAATAACAAAATTGACAAAAGTGAAGGGAGTCTGAATACATACTGAATGCACTGTATAACTGTACCTTTCATTTTCACCTAATAATTCCAGATAGGCTGTAGAATTTAAGAAGAACTCTAGCAACTGTTTGGGAGTGGGCAAGGATATAGAAATTAAAATCATCAAGATTATTAGGTTCTATAGACAGAGGTCATCAGGCTTGGGTAGATTTGTGTGATCTTTTTTTAAGGGATTCATTCCCTATGAAGTCTGTGTCACTGTGACTAACAGAAAGTTCACTTGGTTTTGTTAGGAATGCCTTTTACAATTAGCTAAGACTGCTGTATTAGCTACAAGTCTTAGATTGCACTGAAAAGAGGCAACTGCAGCAGGCTGAATTTGAAGAACATTCAAAAATTTCAGATAGTATAAAATGTAGCAGCCTGGTTGTTTCTGGAGGCCAGATAGTGACAGAAAATAGGAGGAGGAAGATGCATTAGGGATGTTTGCTACCATGAATTTCAACAACTGTAGAATCAGGCAAAATTGACAAAAGTAAAGGGGGTCTGAATACTTTCTGAATGCAGTGTAGGCACACATACAGTAAAACTATTACCCAAAAATGAATGCACCACAATCAGCATTTATTCATTTTTAACCTTTTAGCAAAAATGACAAAATACCTAAGCTGAGTAGTTTTAACTTGTTAGCTTAGGCTTAAACATTATACATTTATGTCAAAGTGTACTAAATTGCCAGCAATCATGCAAAACTAGAAAGCACTTAATTTGCTTAAACCAGAAATGCACCATCAGTAACATATTAACATTTTTCACTATTAAATGCTGAACGCTTGTAATTAAATTTGCCTCAGAAATGTAAACTTCACAGTAAAGTATTAATTGGCTCACGTCAACACCTTTAAAAAAAAAGCAAAAAACAAGATTCATGCTAACATTAGTGTACAATTCATCCCTAACACTAAAGTAGGGTGTTCATCGAGAATCATTTTTAATATAAAGCAAAGTGCATATAGAAATTTATAACAATTTTAAGGACAAAAAGTGGTCCTATTCATCTGGTCCTGGCAATTAAATGCAAAAAGTCTGACATATGAGCTCTGATGAGCCATTTATAAGTACTTCAGATTACAGATAGTATAATGAAAGAGTTCGTCTGAAATCTTAATATATGTTCCTGTTAATCCGCAAAGGGTGCTTTTTTATAGCTTAAAATTTCTGTTAAATGCATGTGATGAATTACTTGTTATCCAAGGGTAGCAGCTGCTCCTTACCATTTATTGTTAAAGACTTTAACAGGCCATCTTCTTCAACTTCTACTCTTTCTTGTCCATTCTCAACAATTCTGCAGGACAAAAATTCATGGAAGTGCATGGGTGTTGGTTTTTGTTTTTTAAACAGTAGTAAGATAACACAAGAATTTCTTGGCCATAAAGTGATTCACCACAAGACCTCACTGCAGCAAACTAAACTGGAAAACTTCATTTTATCCACAGGTTTGAAGCAATTAATTCTCTAGTTGTCAAAATCCTTGCAAAATTATGAACTACCTTTTTAACTATGATTCTGAGTCATTTCAGACACACCACATATTTTACTTTATGAAGCGTATCTTGGGCACTTCAGCCACAGGAATGCCAACTTTAGACTTATCCCCAGGACAAAAAATGATACATAACAACATAAAAACGAGTCAAACAAAGAGTTACTATTGTGTAGTTTTGTTTTCTTTTGAATGGAAAAAAGGGTATTAACAACTTGCTAATAAATTTAAATTTAAATCACTGTACCTCTTTGTAGTGATTTTTCTGCCATTAACTATTTTAGTTGAAGTTGATACAGATTTGAAATTACCCATTCCACTACCAACAAATGACGTGGAGGAGAAAGAAGTAAGGCCTCCATGGCCAAGGGAACCAAATGAAGTAAAATCTGTTAAGAAAAAGTGACAGAATGTATTTGGCCCAGGTAAAGGAACCACATTAATTCAAGAACTCAACAGCAGCTTCCCACCTATATTTTTGTTTTAGATTAATGGAGAGACTAATGTTTGGAACTATCGGGCCATTTATTTAAGATCATATTTGTTCACTAATATTGAGAAATATTAAATAATAAATGTTCAGAATACAGTCAAAATAACAAATAATAGTGGTTTACACCAAACACAACTACATCTATCCTCACTGCTCAAATATAGATCTACAAACAGTAATCAGGAGAACGCTATTTTGTAAAAATGAAAATTATGTGACTAGTTTAGTTTATGTTGTACACACTTTGAAGGGCTAGAAAAGTGGGGAACCTATGGAAATCCAAATATTGCTAATTCCCATGCTTGACAGAGCTGCCAAATGGTATAAATCAGTAATACTCTGGAGCACCAAAGGCTGTTCAAACTTGAAATAAATGTAGAAAGATCAAATTATTGGGCCCACCTAAGCAATTCTTGCTCTTTTAGTTGTTGATTCCTATAATTCTAGCTTGCATACATGGTGTCCAAGGCAGACTCACATTTTGCAGGTCTGCAGTTTAAACCTTGTGCATAAATATGTTAAGTTTTATTCCTTTGATAATTGTCAACATTTTAATATCTACATTGTAATTAAGTTCATCCTACCAGTATCAAAGGAAGAAAAACTGCTCCCAAAGGCAGGAAAAGCACTGAAGGCAGAGAAAAATGAACCACCACCTCTGCTTCTGTTTCCACGTGACCCTCTTCTATTACCAAAAAAGTCATCAAAAGGATCTTCTGCAAATAAAGTTTAAAAGGGTTTAGGATTAACACGTGAATTTCTGTATTAAACACAAAGGTTTAAAAATGGACATTTAAATATTAAGATGTAACTCCAGCATAATTTATTTCAATCTTTGATTTGAGAGTATTGTTGTCACATAAAGATTTGTTAGTGCTACATTATACCCCTGTACATAAAAGTATTATTCATAGTTTTCAATAGGTCCTTTACCAAAGTCACCCAACTGTCTTCTTCCTTAAGATAGTACTAGAACTCAAGTTCTCGTGGTTTCTAGCCTGGAGCCTTTAACTACTGCACTACCCTGGCTCTCTTCAAGAAGTCCTAGTCCCAAGGAAATATGCCCTGAACTTCAGCCTTTAAGTGTAAGTTTCTAATATAAGAAAAAAATACAACCTGTGGAAAAGTTAAGTAACTTGTGTTTCACTGCCAACTTAACTATATCCTTTTGTAGGTGTAGGAACTTGGGAACCTGAACAAAAGTAATTAAGAGTAAGAGTAATTAAGAATCTAAATCTTTTATCATATTACCCTGGTTAGTGAGGTTTTAACCAGACATATATTAAAAAAATCCTGCATGAAGGTATTAGAAACGCTAAATGGAACAATAAAAATACACTCATTGCTTATGTGGTCTATGTGTTTGTTTACAGAAAAGAGATTTTGCTTTTGTAACAGGTCTTATGGTATATAATACATAGAAATTTAATGTTACCTGAAAGCAAAGTGTAAGTTATTAATCAAAACATTTCATCTTCATTAGTCTTAAAAACAAAGTTTACCATTTTATCACGTTATCCAGAACCTGAAAAAATATGTATACGGTAAATGAATATATGCAAAAAATTACCACAATAAAAGGCACTTAAAATAATGTGATCTTCAACATTAAATTGAAGAATGACTGTGTCACAGAACTATATAATCAGTCTAATCTAAGATCCTACAGAACCCAAAGTACCATAATCTAGGTCAGGGGTCCCCAACTAGCAGACCGCGGCCTGTTCGAAACCAGGCCATGGGAGAAAAGGGCAAGCATGCGCACGTGAAGCTCCATTTGTGCAAGCATTGGGCAAGATCGTGCAGGTCCACACTTGAGAGCAGAGGGTGCTTGCACTGGTGCATGAAGCTCCATTCCCGCGAGTGGAGCTTCGTGCATGAGCACAAGTACCCTGTTTGCATGAAGCTCAATTTGTGTGAGTGGAGGGAGCTTGCGCACAAAGCTCCATTCCCACGAGTAGAGCTTTGTGCGTGAGCGGAAGCACCATCTGCTCACTCACGAAGCTCCATTTGTGTGAGTGGAGGGTGCACACGTGTGTTTGCCTGCCACTCACACACACACCCATGGTCGGCTGGGCCAGGCTGCCAAGCTGGAAAGGTTGGGGACCGCTGATCTAGGTGGAGATAATTTGACATGTATGTTTATTTGAAAAACTTTGAAAAAAACAATTTGTTCAATATCACTTCAACAAAAGGACTCCAGGCACCCCCAGACTAACCACTTCCAAGTTTCCATATTGCCAGGCCTGCTACTTTGTAAAACATCTGGAATTTTAAAAAAAGGATGAGGAACAGCAAGATATTCTTCTGCTGTTACATAAGACTGAGTTGAAACCCTTCAGTTGAATTGTAAGTAGAGTTCAATATATCCTTAATTTTTAGCTGTTTATTTTTAATTTAGAATTTATATGAAGATCAGACCATCTGAGACATATTTGTAGGGCATTATACTTATGTTGTTGGTTTAGTCACTAAGTCATGTCTGACTCTTTGCAATCCCATGGACCATAGCACATCAGTCCACCCTGTCCTCCACTGTCTCCCAGAGTTTGCCCAAATTCATGTTCATTGCATCAATAACACTATCTAACCATCTCATCCTCTGCCATCCCCTTCGCCTTTTGCTTTCAGTCTTTCCCAACATCAGGGTCTTTTCCAATGAGTCCTCTCTTCTCGTTTGGTGGCCGAAGTATTTTAGCTTCAGCTTCAGTATCTGTCCTTCCAAAGAACATTCAGAGTTGATTTCCTTTAGGATTGGCTGATTTGATCTCCTTGCAGTCCAAGGGACTCTCAAGAGTCTTCTCCAACACCACAATTCAAAAGCATCAATTCTTCAGCGCTCAGCCTTCCTTATGGTCCAACTCTCACAGCCATACATTACTACTGGGAAAACCATAGCTTTGACTATACAGACCTTTGTCAGCAAGGTGATGTCTCTGCTTTTTAATATGCTGCCTAGGTTTGCCATAGCTTTCCTCCAAAGGAGCATGTGTCTTTTAATTTCATGGCTGCAGTCGCCATCTGCAGTGATCTTGGCACACAAGAGAATAAAATCTGTCACTGCTTCCATTTCTTCCCCTTCCATTTGCCAGGAAGTGAGGGGACCAGATGCCAAAATCATAGTTTTTTTAATGTTATGTTTCAAGACAATATTTGCACTGGGTCTAGGATCCTTCAGCTCCCACCCTTGGCCACGCCTCCTTCTCCTACCTTCTCCCACCTCAGACCATTTGCCTCCAGCATTCCTCATCAGCTGGCCCGCCCCTGGCCAGTCTCCCTGGTGAATGGGCCCCTTTGTCTCGGGCCTTTGGCTGCACAAGACAGATAGCCACCAGCCAATTGGGTGGGTGGCAGGCAGCAGCCATGGTGCTGCAGGGGGGCAGCATACAATGGGCGATTGCAGGGGCTGTGTCATGGGGCAGCAGGCGAACGGCAGGGCTGGTGCGGCTCCTGCCATTGTGTGTGTGAGGGGGAAGCCTGGCGTGGGGCAGGAAGGAGGCAAACAGTGCTGGTGCAACTCCTGCCATTGTTGTGGGGGGGAAATCTGGCATGGGGCAGCAGGCCAACTCCCCGTTCAATGTGAGGCCAGAGTCCAGGAGGAGAGGCAATGGAGTGGAGGGTGGAAGAAAACATGGAAGCTAGTGCTCTACAGGTTTTTTTTTTTTTTAGCTGCCAGAGGCTCCGGGCAGAGAGGGCAACAGGTAGGAGAAGGAGGCATGGCCAGAGTTCCCATTCTGCATTTGCACTTTCCTCTTTCACCCTCAAGAGGCTCTTTAGTTCCTCTTCACTTTCTAGCATTAGAGTGGTATCATCTGGCTATCTGAGGTTGTTGATATTTCTCCCGGCAATCTTAATTCCAGATTGTGATTCATCCAGCCCAACATTTCACATGATGTACTCTGCATATAAGTTAAATAATCAGGGTGACAATATGCAGCCATGTCATACTTCTTTCCCTATTTTGAACCAATCAGTTAGTTAGTTTAGTTTAGTTTATTAGACTTATATACCGCCCTTCTCCCGTAGGACTCAGGGTGGTTCACAAGGTTTTTTAAAAGAAACAATACCACAATTACAAAATTTAAAACAATTAAAATGATTATATTAAGCCTTGAATATAAAAATCCTAATTAAAAAACAATCTTTGCATGAAACATTCCCTTGATATGTTATGACCCAGGGTTGGCGAGCAAGCAACACGTGCTAGGCAGAGGCTTGTCAGCGTTTATTCCACCACCATCCCCCAGAATCCCCATAATCCTGCAATTCCTGTTCCGTTCCCAAAGTCTTTGCACTCAATTTACACCTACAGTCCAAGAGCAAGGCTCAAACACACACAAACGCACATACTCCATGCAACTTTCTAGCAATGGAAGTCCAAGGGAGCAGCAACACTACAGGAGCAAGGTAGGATCTCAACCTCAGCAAAGTTCACGATGGATGACTTGGAACTTTGCGGCATGCAGAGTCCACTGGGAACGCAGCAAAAACCTGGAACAGATCCACGTTACCATTAGCCCGCAGACATCAAGGCAAAGAATCAAACACAAGTCCACAACAGCAAGGATTGTGGAGCAAAGTTCTTCTCAGAGCCGTGGACAGTGTTGCCACAAAATACAATACTCATTCCTGACAAAAGCCCCTCCTCACAGCATTTCCTTAAATGCTACGCTCCAGGTGATTCTCATGAAGAGGGGCGGGTCGCCCTCCTCCCAAGTAGTTGGGTCACCCTGCACTGACTCTGCCTCCTCTCCATTCTCCATGCTCGGGGAATGGGCGGGGGAGGCATTTGCTCATCTTCGGAGCTCTGTCACTCCTCTGCTCTGCTGTCTGCCCTTTCCATCTCCTCCCCCCTTCCTCAGTCAGCCTGCACCCTCTCTTCCTCTCTGCCTACTCTTCTGAGGCCTGAGGGACCCGGAACTGCCTCGTCCTTGTCCTCAGGTCATTCCTCATGGGCCATAGGGACTGTGCTATCCCCCTCCATTGGCCCCAGCTCCATCTCCTCCTCCTCAGCCCTGGGTTCCGATGGGGCCATGACATGATATTTCCAATTTTCTTGAAGAGATCTCTAGTCTTTCCCATTCTATTGTTTTCCTCTATTTCTTTGCATTGTTCATTTAAGAAAGCCTTATCTCTCCTTGCCGTTCTCTGGAAACCTGCATTCAGTTGGGTATATCTTTCCCTTTCTCCTTTGCCTTTTGCTTTCCTTCTTTCCTCAGCTATTTGTAAGGCCTCATCAGATAGCCACTTCACTTTCTTGCATTTCTTTTTCTTTGGGATGGTTTTAGTTGCTGCCTCCTGTCCATAGTTCTTCAAGCTATCTATCTATCTATCTATCTATCTATCTATCTATCTATCTATCTATCTATCTATC
>JAKJMR010014574.1:1465-24890 GCA_024449315.1 Daboia siamensis | reverse complement strand
ATCTATCTATCTATCTATCTATCTATCTATCTATCTATCTATCTATCATTTATTGGCTGCCCATCATGAAAGGTAAAAATATGGATAGATGATAGATAAATTAATAACCACAAACACAATGATCCAATTACAGATCGGGAGAGCACAGGCAGGGGGAGGTGGGATCTGTTGTTAATCAATCAACCACCTCCACTGTGATGCTCCCCCATTGCGGCCACCAGCTAACTGGAAGAGCTAAGTCTTTAGGCCCTTATGAAAGGTCAGGAGGGTTGGGGCTGACCTCACATGCGGGGGGGCACATGAAGGCCTTTACAGGTGATTACCAACACCTTGAATTGCACCAGGAAGCAGACCGGCAGCCAATGCAACTTGTGAAGCAGTGTTGTTACATGGACCTAATCACTTAAATCTATTCATCACCGGCACTGTATACTCATAAGGGATATGATTTAGGTCACACTGAATGCCCTAGTGCAGCAGACCCCAACCTTTGTGATTTGGCAGCCTGGCCGGGGGGGGGAGAGGGGAATCGGGGCACGTGAGTGGTGGGCCGGTGCGTGTGCAGCTCAACTTGAGTGAGCAGCAGGCTGGCATGTGCGCACATAGCTCAACTTGTGCAAGTTGCGCTGAGCATGCATGTGCACATGCTCCGGCCTACCACTCACCCAAATTAAGCTGTGTGTGTGTGCATGCTGGCCTGTTGCTCGGGGCCCCCAATTCCAAATAGGCCATGGTCCAGTAGTGGACCGCTGCCCGGGGCCTGGGGACCGCTGGCCTAGTGGCTTTCCCTACTTGCTTCAATTTAACCCTGAATTTTGCAATAAGCAGCTCATGATCTGAGCCACAGTCAGCTCTAGGTCTTGTCTTTACTGACTGTATAGATCAGTGCTTTTCAACTTTTTCACCCATTGTACCACTTTTAGGATATGGCAACATCTGAGTACCACCAGTCATCTAGCAAGGTGTCAAAAACTTGATGACAAAAAAAAGGAAAAAAGTGATGAGGTACAGGTAGTCCTCGACTTACAACAGTTCGCTTAATGACTGTTCGAAGTTACAATGGCACTGAAAAAAAGTGCCCCCCAAGCCACAGCTGAGCAAGACATCTGCCTGCCCGCCCGGCAGCGCTCTTCCTCCTGCCCGAGGTTTTCATTGTTGTAAGCATTTCTGTTGAGGATTGGCAGTGGGGGTGGGGGTGGTGTTTGGTTTTTATTCCTCCCGTTTGCTGGGTGGTTGCAGCAGGTTTTGGTCATTTCACATGACCCTGGGACACTGTGACCGTCATAAATATGAATCAGTTGCCAAGCATCTGAATGTAAATCACAAGACCTTAGAGATGCTGCAACATTCCAGCTGATCGGCGCTTCTTCTGGGCTCAGCAGAAGTGCCAGGATCAGCGCCGAGCTCCAGCTGGAGCCTGGCGCTGATCCTGGTGCTTCCACTGAGCCCTGACAGCCCTGATCCTGGTGCTTCCGCTGAGCCCTGACAGCCCTGCAGCTCCAGCCATCTCTTGCTCAGGCTTGTGTGATGCTGCCACCGGTTCAGCTCATTCCCTTCCCCCGCTACTTTTCTAGGAGGTCGTGTACCACCTGCCAGGTGCCAATTTACCACAGGTGGTACCCGTACCACTGGCTGAAAAGCCCTGGTATAGAGCTTCACCATCTTTGGCTGCAAAGTACATAATCAATTGGATTTCGATATTGACCATCTGATGATGTCCATGTGTAGAGTCACCTCTTGGGTTGTTGGAAAAGAATGTTTGCCACAATCAGCATGTTCTCCTGACAAAACTGTGTTAGCCTTTGCCCTGCTTCATTTTGTACTCCAAGGCCAAACTTGCCTTTTATTCCAGTTACTTCTTGACTTCCTACTTTAGCATTCTAATTCCCTATGAAGAAAAGGACATCATTTTGTGTTAGTTCTAGAAGGTGTTGTAGGTCTTCATAGAACCAGTCAATGTCAGCCTCTTCAGCATCAGTGGTTGGGGCATAAACTTGGATTACTGTGATGTTGAATGGTTTGCCTTGGATTTGGAGATCATTCTGTTGTTTTTGAAATTGTACCCCAGAACAGTACTGTCTTTCCCACTCTTTTATTGACTACAAGAGCTATTCCATTTCTTCTAAGGGATTCTTGTCCAGAGTAGTAGATAAAACGGTCATGTGAATTAAATTCATCCATTCCCGTCCACTTTAGTTCACTGATTTCTAAGATGTTGATGTTCAATGTTGCCATCTCATGTTTGACTGCATCCAGCTTACCTTGATTCATAGATCTTACATTCCAGGTTCCTATGCAATATTGTACTTTACAGCAGTGGACTTTCTTTTCACCACCAGACACATCCACAGCTGAGTGTCCTTCCAGCTTTGGCCCAGCTGCTTCACTCTTTCTGGCACTACTTTTAATTGCCCTCTGCTCTTCCCCAGTAGCATATTGGACACCTTCTGACCTGAAGGGCTCATCTTCCAGCATTATATCTTTTAGCCTTTTGGTACTGTCCATAGTGTTTTTTAGTAAGGATACTGGATTGGGTTGCCATTTCCTTCTCCAGAGGACCATGTTTTGTGAGAACTCTCCACTATGACCTGTCTGTCATGAGTGGCCCTGCATGGCTTAGCTCATAGTTTATTTGAGCTGTGCAAGTCCCTTTGCCGGAACACGGCAGTGATCCATGTGTCATGGTTCCGATTAATGAAACAGTTCAAACAAAATTCAGGATTTTTTTATCTAAAAAGTCTTAATAAAGAAACACAGCATTGGCACTCATGGATGGATGCCAGAATCTGAAATCTCCTCCCCTAAGCCCACCGTATCATACACAATTCCCACCCTTATTTACACATCATAAATCACACTATCCAATTAGTTTTACATATGAAGTTTCACTTCCCTTTCTGTGCGCAGCTATTTCTTATCTTCTCAAAATAGCCGTTTGACATTTCCCTCCCTTCCGTAATTCAAAGCGAAGCAGTTTAAACAAAAGGCTGCCTCTTATATTGCCAGTGCAAAAACATGTCAATGTTTGCAGCATTGACATCCACCCCGCCTTACAAAAAGAACAGATCCTGTAATGTAAAAAAACACAAGTTAGGAGCTGGCTTTTGGTTTGTTGGGGTGTTTCTCCTAAAACTTTTTGTTAAGTCTGTCAGCTTTCACATCACTAGATTTCACCCAAATGGCTTCAGACAATGGGTATCCCTTCCATTGTACTAGGTACTGCAATTTTCCCTAAAAGATTCTAGAGTCAAGAATACGTTTCACTTCATAATGGGTCTGACCCGCTATTATGAGGGGTCCAGGTGCCTTCTTAGGGGGAGATCTTAAACTGGAGGCCTGAAACGGTTTCAGTAAGCTACAATGGAACACCGGGTGAATTTTTCCCAAAGGTCTGGGGAGTTTCAAAATTACTGTGACCCGGTTGATGATTCTCACAATTGGGAAAGGTCCCAATTTCTTCCTGGGTAATTTGAGATGTAAATATTTAGTTGACAGACAAACCTTTTCCCCAACTTGGAATGTTCTTTGGGGAGCCCTCATTTTATCAGCCTGTTTTTAATAAGTCTCAGAAGTCTTTTTTAACACCGTTTTGGTGTTTCTCCAAACCTCTTCCCACCCCCTCACCCATTGATCAAGTGTCTGGGAAGCAGAGGGCAACTGAGGATAGGCAGGCATCGGGCTGAACTCTTTTCCTGTGGCTACTCTGAAAGGCGTGTAGCCAGTGGTGCTGTGAACACAATTATTGTAGGCCACCTCGGCGAAAGGGAGGAGGTCAGTCCAGTTTGTCTGTTGGTAGGATACATAGCATCTGAGGTATTGCTCCACCATTTTGTTAGGGAATTCTGCAGCCCCATTGGTAGCTGGATGAAAAGCAGATGATAAGCCTTGGGATGATCCAATTAATTGAAGGAAATTCCTCCAAACCTTCGCTGTGAACTGTACTCCTCTATCTGAAATTATTCGCTTAGTGGCGCCATGCAGTCGGTAGATATGTTTCAGGAACAATTTAGTCAGTTGTTGTGCAGATGGGAGTCCTTTACAGGCGATAAAGGGAGCCTGCTTCAAAAACAGATCTGTCACGGTCCAGATGACAGTATTTCCTCTAATGTTGGGTAGGTCTACAATAAAGTTCATAGTTATTTCTTCCCATGGTTGGGAAGGGTCTGCTACCGACTGCAGTAGCCCAGGGGTTTTCCCTGGAATTATTTTCATGGTGGCACATATGGTACAACTCTTGACATAGTTTTCCATATCTTGTTTTAGCCCTGGCCACCAAAATTGCCAGCGGATGAGGTGTAGAGTTTTTAAATATCTGAAGTGTCCAGCCTGTTTTACATCATGGCTGTGTCTGAGAGCATTGAGACGGAGGGTTTCAGGTAGATACAATTTTCTCCCCATGTATGCCAAACCATCCCTGCATGTTAGGGAGGTTTGATTATCATTGAACAATTGATCGGTAAGGAGCTCTCGTTTTACCTTCTTCGCTCCCAGGTCATCGGGTTTAGGGGTTCTGCAAGTGTGAGTTTTGCTGCAGGTTATTCTGACCTCGGCTCGGCTTCAGGTAGGAGAGGCTTCTTATAGCGGGCGAGCTGAACATCTAATTTCACCACTGCCTGGTACCATTCATGCAGCTGGTCAGGCACAGCTCGGTAGATACATGCCTGAGAAAGGTGGTCGTCTAACTCTTCTCTAAAAAGATGAATTATGGATTAATCAGGCCATCTCTCTATCCGACCGGCCATGTTTCGAAACTCCTGCACATACTTTAGGGCAGGCCGGACAGCTTGTTTTATCTTGTGGATTTGCTCTTCCGCTCTGAGGGCGACGGATGGGTCCTCAAATCTTTCCCTTAGCCCTAAGACAGGGGTCAGCAACCTGAAACAGTGAAAGAGCCACTCGGAACCGGTTCCCTCACAAAAGGAAAAACTGGGAGCCGCAAAAAATATGTACGCATGCACGTACATGCGCGCATGCGCAGAACAGGGTTTGACTGAAGAGTGGAGCCAAGGAGAGATATGCACCTACCCTGCATATTTGAATTGATTGAACTTTTTTAGTCCCACTTTTTTTTTTGGACTGCACATGGCAGAGGACCGGGAGCCACAGGGGACGGCTGAAAGAGCCGCATGCGGCTCCGGAGCCGCGGGTTGTGGACCTGTGCCCTAGGAGGAAAAGGAGGGGGCCCTCCAATTCAGGGGCCTGCTCCTTATATAAATTGTTCAACCATTTGGATGCTTCTCCCTCTAGGCTGGACGCAATCACATCGACCATGGCACCTGGGTCAGGGCAGAGATTAGCCCAGCGATTCAAGTGAGAGTGTACATGGTTGAGGAAGAAAATCAGTTTCTCTGGGTCCCCATCGAAGCTTGCTCTGAAGGGTGGGCTCATCATTGTTTGCTGGGGCCCCCACTGCTGTTGTTGTGTCTCCAGTTGCTGCTGGCCCCATCCTGGCTGTTGATTTAACAGCTGCCAGGGCCCCCACTGCTGCTGCCTCCACTGTTCCTGCTGTATGTCCAGGGGTTGCACATTCGGGCCCTGCTGCTGCCACCCTTGCTGTTGTTTTCCTCCCACCAGCTTCTGATCTCCAGGCTTCTGCACCACCCCCAGCTGTTGCAAGGCCTGTATTAGCTGTGGCAAGCTCAGAGGTTGTTAACCTTTCACTTGTGGGGGTTCCCCAACCTCCCATTGCTGCAGAGGCCCCAAGCTGCGGTCCTCTGTCTCTGTGGGTCTGGAGGGCTTGGCAGAGGACTCCTGGGGCTGGCAGGCTGTCTGATCTGCAGACAGGATGTTCCACTCACCTAAATTCTCAGTGGCAGATGGCCTGGAATCTCTCCACCATTCTGCTTCTGGGGCCTCTGCCAGCGCAGCCTCAAGGCCTCTGTAGTCTCCACTGGAGTGGTTCCAGCCTGATGACCAGATACGCACACTTAGCTGCTGAGGGTTGGAGATCTGCCCAAACTCATCTTCCCACAGCAAGCTATCTATTACTCAGTGTTCAGAAGTTTCGCCAGCAGCCAGGCTTTCTCTTTCCATCCTGAGGATTCTTCCCTGAATCTTTGCCAGCTTATCTCTCTTACCGGAGACAGCGGTGGGGGCTCAGGACTCCCCTTTAAAAGAAAGTAGATTCTGGCATGATGTCATGGTTCCAATTAATGAGACAGTTCAAACAAAATTCAGGCATTTTTTTATCTAAAAAGTCTTAATAATGAAACGCAGCATCAGCACTCATGGATGGATGCCAGAATCTGAAATCTCCTCCCCTAAGCCCATCGTATTGTACACAATTTCCACCCTTGTTTACATGTCATTAATCACATTGTCCAATTAGTTTTACATATGAAGTTTCACTTCCCTTTCTGTGTGCGGCTATTTCTTATCTTCTCAAAATAGCAGTTTTGTCAATGCTGCAAACATTGACATGTTTTTGCACTGACAATATAAGAGACAGCCTGTTATTTTAATTGCTTCATTTGGGAGGGAAGAATCACCCGGAAGTTGTGATAAGATTGCAAAAGTCCGCGTACAGAATGGGAAGTGAAACCTCATATGTAAAACTAATTGGATAATGTGATTTATGATGTGTAGGTAAGGGAGGAGATTGTGTGTGTGTTATGATGGGTTTGGGGGGAGGAGATTTCAGATTCTGGCATCCCTCCATGAGTGTTGATGTTTCGTTTCATTACTAAGGCTTTTTAGATAAATAATATGCCTGCAATTTGTTTGATTTGTATCATTCATCAGAACCATGACATCATGCCAGAATATCCTTTCTTTCAAAGGTGGGTCCTGAACCCCCGCCGGTGTCTCCAGTAAGAGAGATAAGCTGGCAAAGATTCAGGGAAGAATCCTCAAGATGGCAAGAGAAGGCCTGATTGCTGGCGAAACTTCTGAAGAGGAAATAATAAATAGTTTTCTGTGGGAAGATGAATTTGGGCTGATCTCCAAACCTCAGGAGATAACTGAGCTTATCTCGTCGTCAAGCTGGAACCACTCCAATAGAGAATACGGAGGCCAGACTGTGCAGCAAGAGGCCCCAGAAGCAGAATGGGGAGGAGATGTCAGATCTTCAGCTACTGAGAATCTGGGTGAGTGGAAAATCCTGTCTGCAGATCAGACTGCCTGGCAGACCCAGGAGTCTTCTGCCAAGCCTGCCAGACCCATAGAGACAGAGGACCCCAGCCTGGGGCCTCTGCAGCAATGGGAGGTTGGGAAGCCCCCACAAGTGAAAGGCTAACAACCTCTGAGCTTGCCCCAGCTAATAGAAGCATTGCAACAGCTGGGGGTGGTGCAGGAGCTGGTGGGAGGAAAAAAGCAAGGGTGGCAGCAGCAGGAGCCAAACGTGCAACCCCTGAATGTACAGCCGGACCAGTGGGGCCAGCAGCAGTGGGGGCCCTGGCAGCCATTAAATCAGCAACCACAGTGGGGCCAGCCGCAACTGGAGAGACAACAACAGCAGTGGGGCCCCCGCAACCATTTAACCAACAACCGGGGGGGCAGCAGCAATGGGGCCCCCAGCAAGCAATAATGAGCCCACCCTTCAGAGCAATCTTCGATGGGGACCCAGAGAAACTGATTTTCTTCCTCAACCACGTATGCTCTCATTTGAATAGCTGGGCCCATCTCTACCCGGACCCAGGTGCTATAGTCGATGTGAGTGCGTCCAGCCTAGAGGGAGAAGCATCCAAATGGTTGAACAATTTATATAATGAGCAGGCTCCTGAATTGGAGGAACCCCTCCTTTTCCTCCTAGGGCTGAGGGAAAGATTTGAAGACCAATCCATCGCCCTCAGAGCAGAAGAGCAAATCCATAAGATAAAGCAAGCTGGCCGGCCTGCCCTGGAGTACGTGCAGGAGTTTCGAAACATGGCCGGTCGGATAGAGAGATGGCCTGAACAATCCATAATTCATCTTTTTAGAAAGGGGTTCTCTGGCATGTATCTACCGAGCTGTACCTCACTAACTGCATGAATGGTACGAGGCAGCAGTGAAATTAGATGTTCAGCTCGCCCGCTATAAGAAGCCTCTCCTACCTCAACCCGAGCCAAGGTCAGAACAACCTGAATGACAGTCACCCCCACGAAGATCTCCAACTACTGTGAGGGCTGAAAGACACAAGCCACCTGTAGACCCGGTAATTAAGTGTTTCCGATTTGGACAGCAGGGACATCGAGCAGCGAAATGCCCAGTCCCCTTCCCCCAAGAGCTGAACAGACCAGGACCAGCAGTGAGAAAGAAACCTGCACAGTGGCTAAAGGGAGAGAAATCCAACCGGATGACACAGGAACCTGTTGTCCAGGTCACATCCCCCACACGGGAGGACGCCAGAACTCAGACTGGATCCACTCCAGTTCTACCGTCTTTCGACAGCGACGATGAAGGGAAGAACGACCCGATGGCCCTTCCCCCGGGTCTGACAGTCCGGATGTGGTTGGGATGGAAACTGGTTGTGGAAGGCCTGTACGAGGTCCGGGGCATGTATGGAGGAGGCATCCACCCATGAGAAGTCCTCAGGCCCCTATCCCTTCCATTCGATTAGGTGTTGGAAGCACCCCTTTAGCCAACGGGAGTCTTGGATGCTGGCCACCTCGTACTCCGGTAAAATGTCTCCCGCGGGCGTGGTTACTGAAACAGGAGCTGTCGAGCGTTGGAGGGAACTCGATGAAGTTTCAGGGACCAGAAAGGACTGGTGGAAGACAGGGTGAATCCGGATGGACCATGGCAAAGTTAAACGATAAGCCACCGGGCTGATGACCGTCTCGATGGGGAACAGGCTGAACCGATGATCCAATTTCTTCACCGGTCGGTCGGTCGGGAGGTGTTTTGTGGATAACCACACCCAGTCTCCCACTGCCAGCGGTGGCGTCGCCCGTCGGGAGCGGTCAGCGAACCGTTTGTAATCCTCCTTGGCCCGGATTAGCTGCCGACGCACCAACTGCTGAACCGCTTACAACTCCAACAGAAAGTCCTGGGTCTCGGGAACAGGAGAATCCGATGGGGCCAGGGGGAAGAGCCGTGGATGGTACCCCACGTTGGCGTAGAATGGGGTCATCTGGGTGGAGGTATGTTGGGAGTTGTTGAAAGCAAACTTCGCCAGGGAGAGGTAATCGGCCCAGTTATCCTGCTGTTGGTCCACAAAGCAGCGCAGATACTGC
This sequence comes from Daboia siamensis, assembly GCA_024449315.1. Taxonomy (NCBI): domain Eukaryota; kingdom Metazoa; phylum Chordata; class Lepidosauria; order Squamata; family Viperidae; genus Daboia; species Daboia siamensis. The sequence continues at coordinate 15,738 of JAKJMR010014574.1, read as the reverse complement.
TCCAGGATGCCGATTACCTTCTCCGTCCCCCCCGTCGGTCTCTGGATGGTGCGCCGATGACAGGCACACCTACACCTCCAACGTGGCCATCAGGCTCCTCCAGAATTGGGCCATAAATTGTACACCACGGTCCGAAACCACCCTGTCCAGCAAGCCGTGAAGGCAGAAGATATGCTGGAGAAACAAGTGGGCGGTGGTGCGGGCCATTGGCAGCCCACGACACGGAATAAAATGTGCCATTTTCGTCAGCATATCTACCACCACCAGCACGGTGGTGAACCCAGCGGACGGTGGCAGGTCTGTCAGGAAGTCCATAGAGATCGTTCCCCATGGCCTCTCTGGTGTCGGTAGCAGCTGGAGGAGGCCGGGAGGTGCACCCATTGTGGCCTTTGCTTGTCGGCATGGCACGCAGGACGTCACGTACGCGTGCATGTCGTGCCATACCCGAGGCCACCAAAAGGTCCGTGTCACCAGGTGGAGGGTCTTAAAGAATACGAAGTGCCCCGCTGCAGGTTTGTCATGGCACTGAGTCATGATGAGGGCTCGGAGTGGCACCGTGGGCACATACAACCACCCCCGATGCTTGAGTAAGCCCTCCTCCAAAGTCCACGGGGACGCGGGACCAACCTCGGCTCGCCTTTGCTGTGACCAATCGTCCAGGCGTTGCGCCTCTCGCACCTGAGCTCCTATGTCTACCGTCTCATGGACTGCGGCTAAGGACTCCGCGGGCAGTACCGTCCGCGGGGAAAGTGGATCCTCAGTGCGGAGGTATTCAGGCTTTCTGGACAGCGCATCCGCCCTCTGGTTGTGACCACTGGGAATATAGGTCACGCAGAAGTTGAACCAGGAGAAAAACAGGGACCACCGGATCTGCTGCTGGTTCAACTTCCGGGCGGTCTTTAAATGCTCCAGGTTCCGATGGTCCGTCCGAACCTCCACCGTGTGCCAGGCCCCTTCGAGGTGATGCCGCCAGGGCTCGAATGTGGCCTTGATGGCCAGCAACTCTTTTTCCCAGATGGTGTAATTGCGCTTGGAAGGATTGAGTTTCCGCAAATAATAAGCGCAGGGAAAAAGAGTGCCGCCATCCACTGGAGCCTGCAGTAATACTGCCCCGATGGCCACATCTGATGGGTCCGTCTCCACCACGAAGGGACGACGCGGGTCTGGGTGTCTCAGGATGGGCTTGGTGGTGAATGTCTGTTTCAAAGCCTGGAATGCCTGTTTATTTATTTATTATTTATTTATTAATTGGATTTTTATACCACCCTTCTCCCGAAGGACTCAGGGCGGTGTACAGGGCAATAAATACATAAAACAGAATACAAAAGTTAAAAAACGATTAAATAAATTCCCATTATTAAAACAATAATTAAAATATATTAAAACCCCCTTAACCCATCAGACCAGGTCAGACTGCTCAAATAAATATGTTTTTGCTGGGGACCCCACTGGAACAGGACCTTCTTGCGGAGGAGCTGGATCAGTGGAGCCGTTAGGGATGCATAGCCCGGGATGAAGATGCGGTAGTAGTTGGCGAACCCCAGAAGGTGCTGAACCTCCTTCACCCAGCGAGGGGGTTCCCAACTACACAAGGCCTCCACCTTGCGAGGGTCCATGGCGATGCCTTCGGGAGAGATGATGTGGCCCAGGAACTCTATGGAAGTCTGGAAGAATTGGCACTTCTCCAGCTTCGCATAGAGCTGATTCTCCCAAAGGTGTTGCAGAACAAGGCGTACTTGCTGGAGGTGGCTTTCCCTGGACCGGGAGTGGATCAAAATATCATCCAGGTAGATCACCACGAACTGGTCCAGCATGTTCATGAATTGTTGGAAGACCGCGGGGGCGTTAGTCAACCCGAACGGCATTACAGTGTACTCGAAGTGGCCATATCGGGTGCCAAACGCTGTCTTCCATTCGTCACCCTCATGCACTCGCACCAGGTTGTAGGCCCCACACAGGTCGAGCTTCGTGAAGATGGTCGCCTCACGCAGCCTCTCCATGAGCTCCGGGACCAGCGGCAGGGGATATCGATTCCTCACTGTGATGGCATTCAGCCGGCGGTAATCGCAGCACAGGTGCAGCTCCCCCGTCTTCTTGACGAAAAGAACTGGGGCCAAGAGAGGAGAGGACGAGGGCCGGATGAATCCCCTGCTTAGGTTCTTCTCCAGGAAGTCCTGCAAGGTGGCCAACTCGGGCTCCGACATGGGATACAGGGATCCCACTGGCAGCGGCGCATCGGGCAGGAGGTCCACAGGGCAGTTGTACAGCCGATGTGGGGGCAGACGGTCCGCCTCTTTTTTGCTGAATATGTCGGTGAAATTTGCTAGGTCAGAAGGCAAGGAGGTGGCAGGGGTGGAAACTTCCTGGCTGGCACAGGTGTGGCGGATGTGGTCCACACATTGTAAGCTCGGGAAGGAGATGGCATTCCGTGACCACGTCACCTGAGGATCATGAGTCCGAAGCCAGGGCATCCCCAGGACCAGAGGGAAATCGAGCTCAGAGGTTACGTAGAATTGGATCACTTCTTCATGCGATCCAATGACCAGATGCAGGGGCTGAGTGGCAAATTTGATGGGTCCTGCCACCAGCTCCCGCCCATCGATGGTTTCCACCCTCAACAGGGGGTCTACTGGACACAAGGGGATGTTACACTGGGCCATAAAGTTTGTGGTGGCCCCTGAGTCCACCAGTGCATGCGCCGGAATACCCCCTTGTCGGTTCGACACGAAAACTTGGGTAGCCAGGATCAAATGCCTAGGGGGGCCAGAGTCCACATCTGCCACGTCGGATGGCGAACTGGTACGTGCCCGGCCTAGGGTTTCCCTTGTACCAGGCCTGCCCCATTTCCCGATTTGTTTATCCGAGTTCGGGGCTCGGGGCCAGGCTTCAATGCCCCACCTTTCTTTTGTGGACAGGAGGCAGCAAAGTGTCCAGGTGTGCTACAATACAAGCACAACCCCCCCTGGCGTCTGTGAGTTTTTTCCTGGGCCGTCAAGCAAGGTCAAGCTGCTCCCAGCTCCATCGGTTCTTCTGCTGTAGCTATGAAGCTTGGGATGACTCAGGGTGCCACTGGTACAGGGCGAGAAGCAAAAGACGGGGTCAGTGCAGGCAGTGGCTCTGGGGTCATCCGTCGACTTTTCTGACGCTGCAGGCGTGCGTCAATCCGGAGACACTGAACCACCAAGGCGTCGAAGGCTGGGGGGACCTCGACTTTGGCCAATTCATCTTGCAGTTCTTCCAACAGGCCATCTTGGAAGGCATCCATTAATGCCACCTCATTCCAGGTGGAGTCTTGAGACAGCAGTCGTAATTCTGCGATGTAATCCTGCAGGGGACGCCTCCCCTGTTTAATGTCCCTGAGGCGCCTCGCCACAGTCTGTGCCCAAATGGGGTCTTCGTACATTTGCTGCAGGTGGCACCAGAACCCCTGGCAGTCAGTCAGAAGGGGACTATTCTGGGCTAATAAGGGCATGGCCCATTGAGCAACAGAGCCAGAGAGAAGACTGATGATGAACCCCCCCCCCCCCTAGTTCGATCATCTGGGAAGTCTTCCTCTCTTAGGGCCATATACAGTTAGCACTGCCCCATGAACGCTGAGAACATGTCCGGCTGCCCAGTGAACTTATCTGGCATGGCTACTGGACATTTCCGACATGGCTGGGGAGGGGCAGGCACATTCAACTGAGCCACTTGACCAGCAAGCTGTGTGACTTGCTGGCATAGCAGTTGGTTCTCAGCTAGCAACTGCTGTTGTTGTTGGGGGTCCATGTTGATTTAAAGGTGGCTTGTTATGAGGTGGTGGACAAGTTTGTTCTGTCCTCTCCCACTGAGTAACCTCAAAGAGGCTCAAAAGTCCAACAGAAGCCAAACATAAGCTGAAAAAATGAAAACTGGACTTCTAACAGTTAACTCTCTCCAAAGTTTATACCAGACAGCAATGTTGTAATTACTGGGCAATGTTCCCAGGTTCTTGGTAGACGGCCAGCAGCTTCAGAGCCTAGATATGGACAAGCAGACACACTACAAAACTCAAAACACCAACAAATTGTCCACCACACCTGTCCTGCACAGCCACACCCCTTTTATACTCTGTAGGGTGTGGCCCTACGTCTCCCGGCCACACCTCTTGGGACGTTGCAACAATTGCTGCTGTTGTTGACGACGTATTCTACGTCTCTCTCTTGCATCCAAAAGGGGCTCTTCCTCGGTGCTGCCGGCCTCTGCCTGCTGTTCTGCCTCCCCCTCTGTTTGGCTGAGGTCCATAGGCACGTCAGCCACAGTCAGTTCTTGCTGACTCACCAAGGGAGTCAGCCCCTCCGGCACGCCGCTCGTGCCAGCTTCCTCCTCCTCCAACTCATCCTCCGAGTCAGTATGCCATGATACAGCACCCTCCGGGGCCAGGGTCACAACACAAACAGCTCCAAAGCTTCCTAGGGTTTGCCAATTTCTACCATCAATTCATTCCCTCTTTTGCCAAGATTTCTCTACCCCTTACAGAACTACTCAAAACGGGCAAGGGAGGGGGAAAACCGTGACCTGGCCAGCCACTAGCATGGACTATGAGTTGTCAGAAAGCTTTTGAGAATTTAAAAAGACTATTTGCGGCTGAACCAGTTCTAAAGCACCCCTGCCCCGGGGAGACGTTTGTAATTCAAGCAGATGCCAGCGACGTGGCAGTCAGAGCTGTGTTACTACAAAAGAATAAAAGTGGAGTCCTACAACCTTGTACCTACACCTCTAAGAAATTCACGGAAGGCAAAAGGAAATGGACAGTCTGGGAGAAGGAGGCCTTCGCAAGTAGGTGGGGGCTATTAAACTGGCAACACTATTTAGAAGGGAGTAAGGTGCCTTTTGAAGTATGGACAGATCACAAAAAGTTAGAGGCACTAAAAACTCCCTGCAAATTCTCCCCAAAGCAAGTGTGATGGGCACAGTACTTTAACCGTTTTAACTTTACTTTAAAGTACATACCGGGAAGAAAAAACTTCCTAGGTGATGCGTTATCCCAACTGCCAAAGTACAAAAGTGAACGCGAAGAGGTTTACGAGGCAATTATCCCCAGTTCACAACCTGCTGCGCAATTCACGCCTTGCAGAACCCCTAATCCTGATGACCCGGCAGTGAAGAAGATAAAACGAGAGCTCCTTACCGATCAATGGTTCAAAGATAATCAAACCTCCCTAACATGCAGGGATGGTTTGGCATACATGGGGGGAAAATTGTATCTACCTGAAACCCTCCGTCTCAATGCTCTCAGACACAGCCATGATGTAAAACAGGCTGGACACTTTGGATATTTAAAAACTCTATACCTCATCCACCAGCAATTTTGGTGGCCAGGGCTAAAATGAGATGTGGAAAACTATGTGAAGAGTTGTATCGTATGTGCCACCATGAAAAGAATTCCAGGGAAAACCCCTGGGCTACTGCAGTCGGTAGCAGACCCTTCCCAACCATGGGAAGAAATAACTATGGACTTTATTGTAGACCTACCCAACATTAGAGGAAATACTGTCATCTGGACCGTGACAGATCTGTTTTTGAAGCAGGCTCACTTTATCGCCTGTAAAGGACTCCCATCTGCACAACGATTGACTAAATTGTTCCTGAAACATATCTACCGACTGCATGATGCCCCTAAGCAAATAATTTCAGATAGAGGAGTACAGTTCACAGCGAAGGTTTGGAGGAATTTCCTTAAATTAACTGTATCATCCCAAGGCTTAGCATCTGCTCTTCATCCAGCTACTAATGGGGCTGCAGAATTCCCTAACAAAATGGTGGAGCAATACCTCAGATGCTATGTATCCTACCAACAGACAAACTGGACTGACCTCCTCCCTTTCGCCGAGGTGGCCTACAATAATTGTGTTCACAGCACCACTGGCTACATGACTTTCAGAGTAGCCAAAGGAAAAGAGTTCAGCCCGATGCCTATCCTCAGTTGCCCTCTGCTTCCCAGACACTTGATCAATGGGTGAGGGGGTGGGAAGAGGTTTGGAGAAACACCAAAACGGCGTTTAAAAAAGACTTCTGAGACTTATAAAAAAGAAGCTGATAAAAAGAGGGCTCCCCAAAGAACATTCCAAGTGGGGGAGAAGGTTTATCTGTTAACTAAATATCTATGTCTCAAATTACCTAGCAAGAAATTGGGACCGAAATTCTTGGGGCCTTTTCCCATTGTGAAAATCATCAACCCTGTCACAGTAAAATTGAAACTCCCCAGACCTTTGGGAAAAAATTCACCCGGTGTTCCATTGTAGCTTACTGAAACCTTTTCAAGCCTCCACTTTAAGACCTCCCCCTTAGAAAGCACCTGGACCCCTCGTAGTAGCGGGTCAGACCCATTATGAAGTGAAATGTATTCTTGACTCTAGAATCTTTAAGGTAAAATTGCAGTACCTAGTAGAATGGAAGGGATACCCATTGTCTGAAGCCATTTGGGTGAAATCTAGCGATGTGAAAGCTGACAGACCTATCAAAAGGTTTTATGAGAAACACCCCAACAGACCTAAAGCCAGCTCCTAACTTGTTTGTTTACATTACAGGATCTGTTCTTTTGTAAGGGGGGGCGGATGTCAATGCTGCAAACATTGACATGTTTTTGCACTGACAATATAAGAGACAGCCTGTTATTTTAATTGCTTCATTTGGGAGGGAGGAATCACCCGGAAGTTGTGATAAGATTGCAAAAGCCTGAGTACAGAATGGGAAGTGAAACCTCATATGTAAAACTAATTGGATGTGATTTATGACGTGTAGATAAGGGCGGGGAGTGTGTGTGTGTGCTATGATGGGTTTGGGGGGAGGAGATTTCAGATTCTGGCATCCCTCCATGAGTGCTGATGTTTCGTTTCACTACTAAGACTTTTTAGATAAATAATATGCCTGCGATTTGATTTGTCTTATTCATCGGAACCATGACATGTTTGACATTTCCCTCTCTTCTGTGATTCAGAGTGAAGCAGTTTAAACAAAAGGCTGCCTCTTATATTGTCAGTGTAAAAACATGTCAGTGTTTGCAGCATTGACACCATGAAGGTGACACTTATTATACTTGCTGTATAAAAGTGTTCTAAAGTGTATCTCATTGAATGTTTCGAATGGTTTCAAGAATTAAATACATCTAAATTACATTTTTAAAATATGGTTATGAATGGTCCTTAGATGAATTATGTCATTTAAAAACTAACAATAGGGGAAGATGGTTATCGCAATTGGTGGTTCCTGTTAAAAGAATTACACATGCTACCCATGTTTGAATCTGCTTAACATGTATATATGTTTATAAAGATTAGAGAATGAATTGAACTATTTGCTAAGGGGTTTTTTTTACTTCAATTATAATATAGCTACATAAACATTCAAATGATGTGAACCTAGTTCTGTCCATCTAAAATGCAGAAATAACCAAGAACCTTACAGATTTGCAGAACTTGGCAGATAAAGTTTTATTGTTCAATGTTTCAAAGGAAAGTACATGGATTTATATTTATACTCTTCTATCAAGGAATTCTACTCCCATTCCCTTTTAATCTAGCAAATACTTTCAAGTGGATCTCTTGGCTCCATGTCAGTGATTCCAAACATTATATCCGACTGATTTTCATTTTCATGAAATCTGTCTTCTACATGAAGGAAAACAGTACATGTTCATTTCACTTTCATATTTGTATGTACAATTTTCTTAAGTTGCCCTTCTGCTACTCTTGCCAAGGACCAAAAACTTAACTGAAAAATTAAATAAAAGGGAAGCCTTCAACTGTAAATGATAAGAGAATCAGTCTACTTATTAATACCGTAACTATGAGGACCAGTATTAGTAGACCTAGCTTTCTTTAATGACTACCACAATTATGGTATATTTCCAACATCACAAATGGCCCAAGGATCTCTTAAAGAAAATACTATTCCTATAGTAAGACTCTTCATATGCTAAAGTTCAGCACATTATCAGGTAATGCCACTGGTATAGCTGCCTAATTTATTACATTGACTCATGAGCAAGTTATGAAGGTCACTTGTGTACCCATGAACTGTATTACTGGTACATTACTGCTCAATATTATGGATCTACCGTGTTTTCCCCAAAATAAGCCCTAGCTTGATTTTTACACATGCACCCAATATAAGCCCTACCACAAAAATAAGCCCTACTTAAGATTCCGCCCACTCCATTGCACCTGGTTGCATGAGGTGGGGTATTTGTTTCATTAATACTGATTAATTTATTCTGTTTTACTAATTTTGATGAGCAAGTAATTACAGGAGTTCTGAGAAAAATGAATCAAGTGGGATTCTGGTACATCTACACAAGGTGACTAATTTAATATTCAGGATGTTGTTATTCTTTCAAAAAACTTAAAAAAAGAATTGTATACTTTTTTCTCTCTCATTTTAAAATGACTACTTACACTACTATGATCATAAAACACACTTATTAATTATTTTACTTAGAATTAATCAAAATGACTCTAAAAGCTTGGAAATGTGTATGTCCAGGGAATGGACATACAGTGAGGGGAAAAAATTATTTGATCCCCTGCTGATTTTGTACGTTTGCCCACTGACAAAGAAATGATCAGTCTATAATTTTAATGGTAGGTTTATTTTAACAGTGAGAAACAGAATAACAAAAAAATCCAGAAAAACACATTTCAAAAAAGTTATAAATTGATTTGCATTTTAATGAGTGAAATAAGTATTTGACCCCTTTGCAAAACATGACTTAGTATTTGGTGGCAAAACCCTTGTTGGCAATCACTGAGGTCAGAGGTTTCTTGTAGTTGGCCACCAGGTTTGCACACATCTCAGGAGGGATTTTGTCGCACTCCTCTTTGCAGATCCTCTCCAAGTCATTAAGGTTTCGAGGCTGACGTTTGGCAGCTCGAACCTTCAGCTTCCTCCACAAATTTTCTATGGGATTAAGGTCTGGAGACTGGCTAGGGCACTCCAGGACCCTAATGTGCTTCTTCTTGAGCCACTCCTTTGTTGGCTTGGCCCTGTGTTTTGGGTCATTGCCATACTGGAATACCCAGCCAAGACCCATTTTCAATGCCCTGGCGGAGGGAAGGAGGTTCTCACCCAAGAATTGATGGTATATGGCCCCGTCCATAGGCCCTTTGATGTGGTGAAGTTGTCCTGTCCCCTTAGCAGAAAAACACCCCCAAAGCATGTTTCCACCTCCATGTTTGATGGTGGGGATGGTGTTCTTGGGGTCACAGGCAGCATTCCTCCTCCTCCATGTCATGGAACAATTAACAGTCCAACCAGAGGTGGATGGACCGTGGTTCATTTGCATCGTCAATATCAAAGAAAAGAAATCCAAAACATGTTCTATAGAAAAACTTTTAATGAGAAAACAAAAGACCTATACTGACCACATTCTCTCATCAGGCAGAAGGAGAAAGTAAAACAGAAAATGTGTGAACTTTTTCTAGGCCTGCGCACAAAACAGTTTAAAACCAAAATGGTTACAAGATAAGATAATACACAGTGCAGAGCAGAAAAAGATGTACAATTAGAAATGAGCGAAGCTGGCAAAACTAAAAAAACACGCAGTGACATCCCCTTCTTTTGTCAGCGAAGCAGAAAATCAGATAAGGCACATCTTCTTGCGCAGATACTCGTGTTGGGCTGTAGGAAGTGGTTTGTTCAGCATATCAGCAATTTGGTCATGTGTAGGCACATACTGCAATTTGACAAAACCTTGTTTAACTGCTTGTCTTATATTTTGGTAACGGATGTCAATGTGTCTAGACCTGGAACCTGTAAAGCGATTCTCAGATATATAAACCACAGATTCGTTGTCCTCCATCACAGTGATTGGTCGAATCGGAGGTGTCCAGATATCTGTGACTAAGGCATCAAACCACGTTAGAGAATTACATGCATCTGAAACACAAGCATACTCAGCTTCTGTAGAAGAACAAGAAACAAAATTCTGTTTACGCACATGCCAGTAAACAGGACATCCATTCAAAAACATCATATAACCTGAAGTGCTTTTACGTGATTTCTTATCACTTGCCCAATCTGAATCTGCATAACAACATAACTCTGCATAGTCAGTATGTGTAGGTTCTAACAACAACTTCATGTCTTTGGTGTGTTTTAGATATCTCAATAATTTCTTAACACATGTCCAATGAAACTGTTTTGCCTTGCCTATGTGTCGTGATAGGAGATTAACACTAAGTGCAATGTCAGGTCTAGTCCAACTCCTAATATATAGCAGCGACCCAATGACTGAGCGATAAAGTGTTTGATCCTCGAACTCAGGACTCGGTTCATGTGTTAAGTTGTGAAAATCAGTTTGCATGGGTATACTCACAGGTTTAGCATCCTTCATGTTGTAGTGATGCAATAGTTGTTCAATCTTATCTTCCTGTGTAAGACTGAACCCCTTCTGAGTTTTGGTAACTTGAACACCTAAATAAGTGTTAATATGTCCTAAAGACCTCAATGTGAAAAACTGTTGTAAACCTTTAGCAAAACATTCACTCATCTGCTTATTTGGACCAATATAAACAATATCATCAACATAAACAAGAATTATCTCATACCTATTATCAGATCTTTTTGTCAACACGCATTCAACTGTTTCGGACTTAATAAAGCCCATTGAATTTAGTTTGTCAGAAAGACATAAGTACCACATTAAACCAGACTGTTTCAGACCATAAAGACTTTTGTGTAGAAACCAAGTATCCCCTTCTTGCTGTCGGAAACCTGGAGGACCTTTGACATATATTTCTTCATCAAGATCAGCGTGTAGATAAGCTGTTTCAACATCAAACTGGAAAACTTCTAGACCAAGGATAGTTGCAGTGGCTAAGGCGATTTTCACACTCTCAGTCCGCACTGTGGGTGAATAGGTATTTGTATAGTCCTCAGGATAACGTTGAGCGAAACCCTGGGCTACAAGTCTGGCCTTGTACAACGACTCACCATTCGGCTTCTTTTTAATTCTGTAGATCCATCGAGTGCCAATAACTTTCTTGTTTGCTGGAGGGCTTGCAGGCGTAAACACCTGAATTTTCTTTAGACTGTCCATTTCAGCCTGCATTGCCTCAAACCATTTATCTTGCTCTGATTCAGGAAGATGTTTGATTTGTGTGAACGTCTCAGGAGGAAGTGTAACATTACAAATCAAAGGTAAAGGTGCTTTCGTTACTTGCCACAAATATCACTTTGGAGGAATTCCCTTTGTGGTCCTCTTGGAACGTCTCAGACCAACCGTCCATTCTTCTTCCGTTTCGTCCTCGTCTTCATCGCCAGCAGCATTGGCGGCTTGTGGAGACGGAACAGTAGGTTGAGAAGAACTCGTGGAAGGAACATTCGCCTGTGCATCTTGACCATCAGGCTGCGTAGTATCAGCAGCATCATCTCTAGGAAAATAAACTCCAGGATCGTTAGAATGAATCCTGGATCAGTCAGCATCTTCCTCAAACATAGCAGATTGTGAAATGACTACGTCGTGATGAGAGTCCATATATTTGCTCCATTTTGAATTATCATCAATGCCCATAAATCTCATCCTTTTTGCTGCAGGACCCCCTTTCTTTCTTTGGGCTAAAGGAATATTGACCATAGCATAGGAACCAAAAATATGGAGATGTGAGAGGTCAGGCTTGTGTCCATATAACATGAAATAAGGGGTCTGATTTATCACACTACTCCAAGTGCGGTTGATGATATGATTAGCATATTTGATAGCTTCACCCCAGTATGGAAGACTGATGTTAGCATCTTCAAGGAGGCAACGCATCATAGTTTGCAGAACACCGTTTCTGCGTTCTGCCACTCCATTTTGAGCTGGAGTGTAAGGAGCTGAGGTCTGGTGTAGTATCCCATTCTTACGCATCCAGTCCTGGAAACACTGAGACATGAATTCAACACCACGATCACTCTGAATTCTGGCAATGCTGACTTCGAATTGGGTATAGACAAGATTGAAGTCTTTAAAGATCTGAAAGGTCTCAGATTTTTCTCTCATAGGAAATACATAGCCATATCTAGAGTAATTATCAACAATTGTCAAGAAATATCTTTTACCACCAATTGTTGGTACAAAAGGACCCACTATGTCAGTGTGTACCAAATCAAAAATGCGTGTTGACAGGCGTGTGTAGCGCATTTTGGAATTGCTGCTGCTTTAGATTTGGCTTTCTTGCAGACAGCACAGTCCAAGAACACCTTACACCCCTTTAGATCCAAACCTCTTGCGAACTCTGGCATCTTCTTCAGAACACGGAAACTGGCATGACCCAATCTTCTATGCCACTTATGGATACACCTGGAATGCAAAGGTTTACCTGTTAGTGAATTCTCAACATTAGCATTTTTATTAGGAACCTCAGGCTTGCTATGAGCAACCTGTGTCTTATTTGTCCTTTTATTGGCTTTAGGAGCCTTTGGAGTAGCAACAGGATCTCTCTCTGGGACATCTCTCACTGAGCCTGTGCTCTCCCTTTTTGGAACTGGTATACTTGCCTGCTCTTGCGGCTTAGACTTTGGTTTTAAGTAATAAACAACACCAATCAACATGGTTTCAGCAACAATATCTCCATCTTTAACTACATAACTTGCTTTTTCGAGATGGTGTACCTGGAATTTTGACACCCTAGACAAGTGACTCTGACTAAGCAAACTACTATTAGCTTATGGTACATAGTAAACATCGGGAATGAATGCACCGAGCTCTTCAATGTAGACAGTTCCTTTTCCCATGACCTGAACAGGATGATTTGAAAAAGAGTACAGTTCATGAAGTTCAGGTTCAGGCTTGTGCATCTCTGTGTAAAGCTCTTTTCTGTAGGTAACATGTAATGCTGCTCCGCTGTCCAAAGTCCAAAGTAGGCGTCTGTCATACTCTGGTTGAGGCTGTGGATCGTTGGTTACAACCAATGTGGCAAGTGGAGCCTGAGGATCACGCCTGGGACCACGACCACAACCTTGTCGTCCGCCTCTACCTCTGCCTCCTCTGGAATCTGTTCCTCTGGGCTGGTACATGGCAGGCGCTGGAAACCGTTGGGGACAATCCCGGGTGGCATGTCCCACACGATTGCAGATGTAGCATCTTGGCATCCTTGGAACGTAGGCCCTTCCACGGAAGGAACGCCTCGCTGAAGCTTTTGATGCAGGTGGTTCCCTTAAATGTGGCGCGGCTTGCTTAAGTGCCTCTTCTTCGGTTAAAATTCTGCATACATGATCCACTGTGCATTGAGCAATAGGCACTTGATTAATCTTAGAAATAGCATCTTTCCACTCATAATTCAAAGAGTTAATGATAATGCTGATCATTTGAAAGTCATCAATAGGATAGCCTTTTTCACCCAGTTCTTTTCTTATTCCTTTCATTTTAGTTAAGTGTTCTCCGATATGCTCACCAGGTTTTAATCTAGAACCATGGAACTCGGACAAAAGCAAACATGTAGACTCAATGGACGTAGGCCGGTAACATGCTTCTAATTGAGCCCAAATTTGTTGGGCAGTTGCATCTTGTGAAAAAGTGAGCTGCAATTCAGTGTCCATGGACATCAATAACGTTATGCATGCTCTATTATTCAAGTCCCTTATGTCAGGAGGCCATGGCTGGGCAGGAGGATTAAACACCATCACATGGGTACCTTCTCTACAAAGCAAAAGTCCAACTTCACTGACCCATGCCCTGTAATTCTGTCCTGACCGCTTCAGTTTTGAATCACCAGCCAGTGGTACAATAGAGGGTGCCTGTTGAGGAACATGCAATTGGGGTACTGGCTGTGCAGGTTGTGCAATTGGGACTTGGCCTGCAGGAGGCGCTGGTTGTGCAGGCTGTGCCATCCGGACATAACCAGCAGGGGGCACCTATGGTGCCTGTGCCAGGGCCTGCGGCAGTTGCACTGAAGCTGCTACAGGTACTGGTGCTGGGGGTGGCTGTACTTGAGCTGCAATGCCACCCTGGCCAGCAGAAGGTGCTGATGCTTGAGCTGCTACATTAAGTTGGCCTGCAGTCAGCACTGGCCTTTGTATTTGAGGAACCAGTGGAGGCTGCACTTGGGGTGAACGCTGCTGTGCTCCATCTGAGACAGGAACTTTAATATTAGCAGGCTTAATATGCATTCTAGCTGAAGCTCCCAATGAATGAGGAGATGTGGCAGCTTGGAGTGATGCCTGCTGAAGGGACATCTGTGAAAATGCATTCTGCATTCTTTGACACAGAAGACAGTCAGGCTCCCATTCGTCTGACACAAGATTCCACTGTGAGCGTGCCTCTGTCTTTGAGGAAG
>JAKJMR010014573.1:0-10046 GCA_024449315.1 Daboia siamensis | reverse complement strand
GGAAGGAAGGAAGGAAGGAAGGAAGGAAGGAAGGAAGGAAGGAAGGAAGGAGGGAGGGAGGGAGGGAGGGAGGGAGGGAGGGAGAAAAGGAGTGTATACACCCCATTTCTGCATCATTACAGATTTCAAAATAAGATAGCACCGACCATGTTTCCATGCCTATGTCAGATTTTTTACTTTCAAAAATTGGCAGCTATTGTATAAGTAACCACCTATATGACACCATCAGGACTTGATTTCTATATTGCTTTAAGAGCCTAAGATCTAACAACTTTGGTCTGGTCTGAACCTCTCTAGTGTTATCTTGAATCTTGAAGACATGGTTCAGAAATCAAGGCCACCAAAGAAAGGGACCCAACTTTCCATTTCTGAGAATGAGGAAGAAGTAATTGGTAAGGAAGCAGCTTGTGAAGCCTCCAATGGCCACAAGGTTGTCTAGGTGTCATTTTGGTCCTTCCTTTGGAACTGATTGCTGCAGATGTATTCTTGTGCATATGTGTGTGTTCATGAGTTCATTAGAAAATACATTAAACATTATATGATGACTCTGGACACTCAAATATTAAATATGTAGTTTGTGGGGGGTCCCTTTATGCTATGACCCATTTACACTTTGAATAAGCAAGTCAGGTGAAAATATATCAGGGATTTTTTCTTTCTTTTTTATTTTAATGCTCTCATTAGGTTGAAGGAGTGCACATCAGAAGGGCTAATTGTCAGAATCTTTAATTGTTCCCCTATGACCTCGGCTTCCCTTGTGTGATAGTGGCACACCATTGGGGCTAATGGAGAGAAAATTTGACTGTCACTCTGGCTAATGGAACACTTTCCTCCCATTTTCTCCTTAGGGTGGCTGTAGGAGTGCAACCTTATAATTGTCGCTCTTACAGTAATTGGAGGTAGTAGGAGTACGAGTAATTCCATTGTCTTTGCTGCAAGGGGTTAGGTTTATTTATGACCTATTTGAAGATTCCTAGCCTACTGCAGAAATACGCTGAATGTTGCATTAGTTTTGCTTTCTGGTTGAGTAAGGGCAACCCAAAAGCTATTATTAACTTTTCTGGTGGGGGAAAAAAAGCCACTAGAAACATAAGTCTGGAGCAAATATTAGAGCTGTTAAGCCAAAGAAAGATAGTATTTAGAGTGCCTGTGATGGAAAAAAAAATCACTATATCTTTGTTTCAGGTTCTGTATTATAATTAGTGCTTTTAGAGGACAAGTTTATTTTCTTAAACAGAAAAACTGAAATTGTGCATTTCTTAAAAAAACCCTCCTAATTTGCTGCAATTGTTGATCTTAGTGCCATTTAATTTATATAATTTATGGGCTTCTTCCTCAGAATAAGAAAAAAGTAAAGGAGTTCCTGTGGATGTTATTCTGCTAGTCATAGCCAACTTTAGGGGGCTGTGCTCATCTCCATTTCTAGGCCATTGAGTCAGTGCTGTCTAAAGACATTCCCATAGTTATGTGGCCAGCATAACATCATGCCTGCAGTGTATGCCGTTTCAGCATACACAAACAACAGCATAGCAGGAGGCTGGACAGCTCCAGGCTATAACCGTTTACGCGGGAAAAGCCTGAATGGATCGAGGAGTTGACAGCCCCAGGCATGGTCAGCCCTGGCAGGAAGCCAGGGTTTAAATCCATTGGCTACCTGCACTGGCGGGAAGCCCAGGTTTGAATCAATTGGTTGTGATTCACCTGGGCAGGTATAAATAGAGCCGTTACACAGATTGCTGGACAAGCAAGCACTCTGGGACTGGACTGCCACACACACAAGTGCGTTCAGGACACTAAAAAACATGCTGGCAGGGGATGCCACAGTCACACATTTCAGAGAGGACCAGCCAATCTGCCTGGCATGCGATGCATCCCCTTATGGGATTGGGGCAGTCCTCAGCCACCTAAGGGAGGATGGCATGCAGGCTCCCATTGCATACTACTCCAGGACCCTGTCAGCTGCTGAAAGGAACTATGCTCAGATAGATAAGGAGGCACTGGCAGTGGTTGCTGGAGTAAAAAAGTTTCATGATTACCTCTATGGGAGGGAATTTCTTATTTACACAGACCACAAGCCCTGCTAGGATTATTCACCACAGAGAAGCAAACACCACAAATCCTGTCACCCAGAATGCTACGCTGGTCCATATTTCTATCAGCTTACTCCTGCAAGCTGATCCATAGACCAGGAAAAGAAATGGGACATGCAGATGGCCTCAGCAGACTTCCCTTAAAGGAGGCTGGGCCAGATCCCGCTCCTGCTAATTAAATATTAGCAATACAGGAGCTGGCAGAATGTCCTTTGGATGCGAGAGACATAGCATTAGAAACTCCCAAGGACAAGGTCCTCAGCAGAATACAGTCTTGGGTGAGCAGCGGGTGGCAAGACAAATCACCTGGACAAGAATTCACGGCATACTTCTCAAGAAGACACGAGCTATCCACGCATAAGGGGTGCCTGTTGTGGGGAAGTAGGGTCATAATCCCCACAAAACTTAGGGAGAGAGTCCTTCAGTCACTCCATGAGGGCCACCTAGGGGTGGTAAGGATGAAGGCTCTGGCTAGGAGCTATCTGTGGTGGCCAGGGTTGGACAAGGACATAGAGGGACTGGTAGCCGGATGTTACACTTGCCAAAGATCACGACCAGAGCAGGCACGTGCCAGTCCACAAGTGGGAACTAACACACACCCCTTGGTCCAGGGTACATATAGATTATGCGGGGCCCTTCCAGGGACACACGTTTCTGGTCATTGTGGATAGTCATTCCAAATGGCTAGAGGTGGTACCTGTGACAAACATGACATCAGCAGGAACCATCCAGGCTTTAAGGGAGGTGTTTGCCACTCATGGGTTGCTGGATGTATTGGTATCAGATAATGGAACACAATTTACCTCAGATTTTCAGGTGTTCCTGAGGACCTTGGGGATTAGGCACACCACATCAGCACCTTTCCACCCTGCCAGTAACGGATTGGCAGAGCGATTCGTGCGGACCACCAAGGATGCACTCAAGCGAATAGTACAGGGGAATTGGAAACAGAGACTGGCCACATTCCTGCTTTATCAACATGCAACACCCTGCACAGCCACAGGCAAAAGCCCAGCGGAGCTCAGGTGGGGCAGACGCCTCATAACAACACTAGATAGACTCCATCCAGACAGGGTAGCAGCTGACACAGAACCCCCAACCCTCAAGACTACCTTCAGCACAGGGGATCAGATCTGGGCCAGGAATTATAGCACAGGCCATCCATGGGTACCAGGGGAGGTAATAGAGCAGACAGGTCCCCTCTCCTACAAAGTAAGGGTGGAGGGAGGACTCCTGTGGAGGAGACATTTAGACCAATTAAGAAAGAGGGCCCCTGAAAGGATGGGGAAAGCATCAACAAGGGCAGTGGGGGAAGAGTCAGTGCAAGCACAAGCACAAACACGAACCCGATCACAATCACCCAGGATAGCAACAGGGAGGACCCAGTGGCAACCCCTCACCTGTCAAGAAGCTGACAAAGAAACAAGGCAGGGACCAGAAGCCAGCAGGTCACAGAACCCAGACACAGCATCACACACCCCCACACGAAACAGACCATTACAGCAAGACCAAGAGCCAAGAAGCAGAACCGCACCACCTGGAGAGCCAATCCTGAGAAGATCCAACAGACCACATAAAGCCCCTCGTTACCTCAATGACTATGTTCGCTCTTAAGTCTGGGAAGGGGGGAATAACAAAGGGTTAAATGTAAATATTGTAAATTGAATGAATATAGTTGACTGCGGAATGACAGAGGATAATTCCTCACCATGGGGGAAGGGGTGCAGTGTATGCCGTTTCAGCATACACAAACAACAGCACAGCAGAAGGCTGGACAGCTCCAGGCTATAACCGTTTATGTGGGAAAAGCCTGAATGGATCGAGGAGTTGACAGCCCCAGGCATGGTCAGCCCTGGCAGGAAGCCAGGGTTTAAATCCATTGGTCACCTGCACTGGCAAGAAGCCCAGGTTTGAATCAATTGGTTGTGATTCACCTGGGCAGGTATAAATAGACGCCAGGAATCCCCGTTTCCCCAGCTTCATTCTGTTCCTGAATAAACACATCGTTACCCAGCTCAAGTGTCCGTCTCTCTGTGAATCACACGACTTTGCATTGGCGACGAAGGTGGGATCCTGCACCAGACAACGCTAGCCGCGGACGAATTCCAATCGGCAGCCCGGAACAGCAGTGATAAAAAATTAGAGGATTAAAAATTAGGTTTAGTTGGGTGAATGAACATAGGACATAGAACAAAGGTATGGAAGCTGTAGCTTCCATACCTGTACTGTACTGTAGCCCTTTTATGATCTGTGAACTTCAACTCTCCGAATTCCTGAGCCAGCAAGCTCACAGATCATAAAAGGGCCATAGTTCCCCATACTTGATGCAGAAAAATAGGGTTGGAAGGGACTTTCGAGGTCTTTTAAACAAACCCCCTGTCCATGGCAGGAGATCCTGTACCATTCCAGATTTTCTTTGGGTTTGATGGGATGGATACATGTGATCATAGAAAGAATAACAGAATAATAGGACAGAAAAATGAGTTAAATAAAGTTAATAATAGAGTTAAATGAAGTTAAATGGACAGAACAGAATAATAGAGTTGAACGAAGGAACTGAGTACAATATGTTTGGTTGTGAGAAAGTGTAATATTTAGACCTGATCACATTTTCTTAAGGTTAGATCTAACAAGGCACACAAAGAACTGCTTGTGTGGATGTGTTTTTTTATTTGAAATGACTTAATATTTTCCTCTTCTCAAACTGTAGATTTGCAGAAGCAGCTAGAAACACACCCTTATTTGCAAAACACATCTACTAGTGTTTTGTTGTGTTCTCTGATGGTTCCATCACAAATGTTTTTCTATTATACTTGTGTGAGGGCCCAATTAGAACTAATCTAGACACTAAGTAAATTAACATACTGTATAACCCATGCACAATAATATATGTGGTACTTAATGATGTTCTTATCTCTTCATACTGTTTATTTATACACTATTTCCTTAAGCATTCAGGAAGTGTTTATTGTAATTTACCATACAGTTAAATTAATAGCATTGTTCTCATCAAACTAGTATTTCTAGCATTAGTATCTCAGGATTTAAAAAAGGTTATTGAAACTTTCAGCTTTTGGTCTTGTAACACCATTCTTAGGTTTCCTGCTAAGTGCTGGGTGAAGGCAATGGATGTTCATAAGGGTAAATGCGTATCTAAGTAAGTTTGCTTTAGAAATATCTTTCCTATGTTTAGCTGAAATGTACTATCTCCGATCCCCAAAAGAACTAGCAGATTCTCCATGTTTGAAGTAGAAAAGGCTGCTGTGTGCTGATTTATTGGTGACTATATTAAGAAATATTCTAATTCCTGGAGCAATTGATCAACCTTAAGCAGCATTCAAAAGACACATGAAAACAGTTCAAGTAAAATCCCAATACATTACATAGAATGTATGAATCCTTGTTCAGTGCAGGAATCCACTAAGTCATCTCTAGAAGCATGGCCACCTTTGGCCCTATGGAATTGAATAACTTCTTCATAGTCAACTTAGTATATCAATGAAAGGACAGCATAAGAATTGTTTCTGATGTACTGGATTTCTACGGGCAAAGATTTAAAAATGAGAGATGGACAAACACTGTATTTTGTGGAAGATCTGTCTTGGAAGCTGCAGAGACCCAGTTACAGATTGGACAACCCAGAACCTTAATTAATTGAATTATTCAAACTTTCTGGCTCAGGCATGGGATCTGTCATAGATTGTGGCTGACATTTTAATCTGACATTTTATTTATTTGTTTTATCGTGCCTTCATTACTGTTATAAATAACCCAAGTGTCATGGTTCCGATAGAACCATGGCAAACATACCTAATACTCCTCCCTCTGCTTATTTTCCCCAGAATAAAAACCCTGTGAGGTGAGTTGGGCTGAGAGACAGTGACTGGCCCAAAGTCACACAGCCTGCTTCCATGCCTAAGGTGGGACTAGAATTCACAGTCTCCTGGTTTTTAATCGGATGCCTTAACTACTAGACCAAATTGGCTTAATAATAATAATAATAATAATAATAATAATAAGAATAAGAATAAGAATAAGAATAAGAAGAAGAAGAAGAAGAAGAAGAAGAAGAAGTTGGAAGGGACCTTGGAGGTCATCTAGTCCAACCCCGTGCTAAGGCAGGAAACCCTATACCATTTCAGACAAATGGCTGTCCAGTCTCTTCTTAAAAACTTCCAGTGTGGGAGCATTCACCACCTCTGGAGGCAGGTTGTTCCACTGGTTAATTGTTCTAACTGTCAGGAAGTTTCTCCTTAGTTCTAGGTTGCTTCTCTCCTTGACTAGTTTCCATCCGTTGCTTCTAGTTCTGCTTTCAGGTGCTTTGGAGAATAGCTTGGCTCCCTCTTCTTTGTGGCAGCCCTAATGCCTAATGCCCTAATGCCTAATGTCCTAATGCCTTTGAGTCATTGTTGACTCCTGGAAACTCAAATGTCTTTCCTAAAACAGTTGCAAGAGTTTGCCCTGGGATGAGATGGGGAGAAAGAGGAAGGGCAGCTAAATCACCCTTGGGCTCCTCTCTTGTCCTTTTTTAAAAAAAAAATTAGCAAACTACAGCAACTGACAGAGCTAGTTTCTTCTGGTAACTCATGAAGTAATTTCTGAGCTGGTGAGCACTACAGGGTAAATCTGTCTTCTACTTTTAACCCTGTTAAGAGATAAGAAATGATTATTCTCCTAATTGCTATACCGTTACTTTATTGGTTAAATTAACATTCAATTGCAGGGGGTTTACTGTGCAATATACAATATTATTTTGCCTACTGTGCACTCAATGTTGCCTTGTCACAGCAACAGCATGCCAGCAGGAGAAATCCTTTTAACAAATAGGTAAATATAAGCCTTGATGGGAAAAGTAAGGGGAAAAGAAGGGTAATTATTTCAGCTATGTTAGTGGGTGAAGGGGGAAAAAGGGGACTAAAAATAAATCCAAAATGCTGAAAATGATTAATCGGTTGGCAGAGGCTGTTAATTCAAGCAATGTCACAGATATTAGAGCAGCCTTTCCCGACCTGGTTCTGAATGCAGAGGTCCTATTTAGCCTTTCCTGGAAAGGGCAGCAGATGAAAGATTCTTCCTCATCCACAGCTGGCTTCTCCAGACGTGTTGGACTGCAAATCTTAGAATTCTTACTAGGAATAATAGTATCACAGGACAGAGCCATGCCTTTTCATTCTAATTTAGAATATCCTTATTATAGATTTATTTGTTTGATTTGTAGCCTACCTTTCTGCCCAGTTGAATACTTGAGGATACTAACAATAATTAAAATGGAGAATGCAAATCAGATGGGGAAAAAAAACTAATGCAAAAATGATCATTTAGATTGTTCTATCTTCTGACTTAAATAGACTTACACAAATGGTAAATCTGTGCAAGGAGTGTGTCAGTTTAGGTTGCCGAGGGACTCGTATGCTGCTATGTGCAAGCAATTTCCCCACACACAATTAGTACATTGAGGAAAAGGATTCTATTTGTTATGCCATTTTTTTTTCCTGGGAAAGCCAGTGTGGGGTGATGGTTAAAGTGCTGCAGTTGGGGCAAGGACACCCAGCTTGAGGTTCTCTCTTAGGAAAGGAAGCCACTTGTGGGCAAGTCATTCTATCTCTGCAATAAACAGGAGACATATTTTAAAAATATGCATTATTTTCTTTGTGCAAGAACCTTCGTTTTGTTTTATATGGTAAAGAATAGAATCATGTACCTCTCCATCTCCTATTTAAAGTACTGTGATCCACACTCAGATTTTGGAAAAACTCAAGATGCATGGGCTTTTTACTCAGTTGAGGAACCACTGCTAGGATTCACAACCCAAAGACTGTTAGGATCAGGATTAAAAAAAAAATGGGCAGGATCAAGACAGAATGTTAGTTTCATCCCATTTAAATATAATTACATTTACATTAGAGAGACACTTTGGTTTAGTGATTAATGACATTGGACTAGACACCAGGAGGTTCTAAATTCTAGTCCCACCTTAGGCAAGAAGCCCTCTGGGTGATCATGGGTCAGTCACACCCTTCAGTCCTGGGAAAGAGGAGGCAGTGGAAAACCACTTCCGAAACTGTTGCCAAGAAAACAGAATGAGGCAGTCACCAGGAGTCAAAACGGACTTGAAGGCCCATCATGAATGCACACACAAACCTGCATTAAGTTAAATACAATAAAAATGAACTGTGTTCTTATGTGCCCACACATACCCTCTCTGTGTGTATTTAATGGTTTGTCTGTTCTTGGGAGTGACTCAGAGCCTGTTTGGAAACTATGCCCCAAGGCCCAACAATATATTGAGCAGAGAATGCTCATTCAATTTGTTACTGTGTCATTTGATCGTATTTTTTTTTTAAAAGCAACAGCTAGTTTATTCTCCATTACCAGTATCAAAATGTGTTTTATAAACCTGAGTAAAGACTGAATTATTGGCATCAGCTCCCTTACTCTTAGCCTGAGAACATAAGGATGCATTTCATGGTGGGTTGGTCAGAATAGATGGCTTTTCCCCCTCCAAGAATGCTGTCTTTGTTAAGGCTAAACTTCAGTTTTTGTCCCCTTCCAACCTCTAACTCCCAGCAATGAGTAACTTCAAACTAGTGGTGAAAGGATTTTTCAACAGTGTATTGCTTGTTCCAATTTGCTTTTTAGGGCCAGTGATCAGGACCATGAAAGGAGCCTGTAAAAGGATCTAGTTCTATTAATTTGACTTGGTCATTCCTCTTGTTTAAGTCCTATTTAGTTTCCCTGGTAGTCCCAACGGATGAGCTAATTGAACCCAAAGTGCCACGTGCAGGTCTAGTGTTTCATGTCTACTTTGAGTTGTGCTTTGCTACATCACCTGGGGAAGAGGTGAGGAACTGTGGCAAGGGGGGATTTCCCCATTATACGGTTCATAATGGCAATCTTGACATTCTTCTTGAAATGAAAAAGATGCCCCCCCTTTTTAGCAACATGCATAGGATAGGGGACTGTAGTTTTAAGAAGAGTAAATGGATTTTTATTTAGAAAAATGGTGCCGACTTCTTCTCTCACTTTTCTCTCCAACATGGTTCCATGGCAATCATTATCTTCTCTGATCCCAGAGCAAACCCAGTCATGAACCCAATTATATAAATAATGTAGTGTTTAGGGATCAAAATGGGATATTTTCTGATGCTTGAGTTTAGAGGAAAGTTCAGAACAAGACTACCCTAATGGTAGTCATTCATGAGAGTGCCCAAAAGACGATCTCAGAATTTATGTTCCCCATTACCCAAATATCCAGTTTGTTAATCAAGCAATAGACAACCATTTGTGTTTGAAATGGTTCAGTTTTGCCTGTAGTCACAACTCGGTTCTGTTTCAAAAGCAATGAAAAGAATATTTTTCCCTACAAAGTCTGCACTTGGTTTATATTTTAATGTAAAATACACCTATTGTTTATTAAATCCCTTTTCCTTGTTTTTATCTGCAGGTTGCATTTCGAACTTTGGAGAAATGTGAAAAGAGAAGTGTAATTCATTTTTGGTTTGGAACTGGAGGCCAGAACAGATTGGTAAAAAAGTGGGAGAAAAAAAACCCCTTAATAATCTAGATTTTATGTAGTGATGGTTGGCAATGTTGTAAAATTACTCTGGGTAATTTCCAATTCACTTTGCCACAAGCATTTTCTATGTCAATCCTTGTATGTGCACAAACACACACACACACACGCATATACACACACACACACACACACACTGCAACTAGCGAAATATACAGCTAAACATCAAAAAAAGAGTAAGGTAAAGGTAAAGGTTCCCCCGCACATGCGTGCTAGTTGTTTCCAACTCTAGGGGCCGGTGCTCATCTCTGTTTCAAAGCCGAAAAGCCAGCACTAAGGACGTCTCCGTGGTCATGTGGCGGGCATGACTAGACACCAAAGGCGCACGGAACGCTGTTACCTTCCCACCGTAACAGTCCCTATTTTTCTACTTGCATTTTTAC
>JAKJMR010014572.1:48251-61924 GCA_024449315.1 Daboia siamensis | reverse complement strand
GACCTCCAAGGTCCCTTCCAACTTTATTATTATTATTATTATTATTACTTCTATTTGTCTACACAGGCTAGTCCTAGAATCACAGTCTCAGACATCTTTCGGCGTAAGGGCTCCATTAATAGTGTGACTAAAGTCCCTCCCATTAGGGAACCATCGGCTTGCTTGAACCTCACAGGTTTGGAGAGCGGCTTGGCCCGTATGCCCAGTCTCAAGGCACATGACAGGCTAATGATGCATCGGAAGCAGCCAGTATTGACTAGCACTTTCAGGTCTACTTGTGCCCCTGACTTAGGGATTATGAGTTAAGCAGGCAATAAAAAGGGTAGGATGCATCGACTCACCTTTGGGTCATTCTCTCCTTCGTCATCACTGACAAAAGAGGGTAGAACTGGGGTGGATCCAGTCTGAGTTCCGGCATCCTCCCGTGTGGAGGATGTGACCTGGACAACAGGGTCCTGTGTCATCCGGTTGGATTTCTCTCCCTTTAGCTGCTGTGCAGGTTTCTTTCTCACTGCTGGTCCTGGTCTGTTCTGCTGTTGGGGGAAGGGGACTGGGCATTTCACTGCTTGATGACCCTGCTGTCCGCATCAGAAACACTTAATTGCCGGGTCTACAGGTGGCTTGGGTCTTTCAGCCCTCACAGTATTTGGAGATCTTCGTGTGGGTGAGTGCCATTCAGGTTGTTCTGACCTTGGCTCGGGTTCAGGTAGGAGAGGCTTCTTATAGTGGTCGAGCTGAACATCTAGTTTCACCGCTGCCTGGTACCATTCATTCAGTTGGTCAGGCACAGCTCGGTAGATACATGCCAGAGAAAGGTAGTCATCTAACCCTTCTCTAAAAAGATGAATTATGGATTGCTCAGGCCATCTCTCTATCTTTATCTTGTGGATTTGCTCTTCTGCTTTGAGGGAGATGGATGGGTCCTCAAATCTTTCCCTCAGCTCTAGGAGGAAAAGGACGGGGTCTTCCAAGTCAGGGGCTTGCTCGTTATGTAAATTGTTCAACCATTTGGATGCTTCTCCCTCTAGGCTGGAAGCAATCACATCGACCATAGCACCTGGGTCCGGGTAGAGATGGGCCCAGCTATTCAAATGAGAGTGTACGTGGTTGAGGAAGAAAATCAGTTTCTCTGGGTCCCCATCGAAGGTTGCTCTGAAGGGTGGGTTCATCACTGGTTGCTGGGGTCTCCATTGCTGCTGGCACCACCCTGGTTGTTGGTTAAATGGTTGCTGGGGCCTCCACTGCTGTTGGTGTGTCTCCAGTCACTTCTGGCCCCACTCTGGTTGCTGATTTAATGGCTGCCAGGGGCCCCACTGCTGTTGGCCCCACTGATCCTTCTGTATGTTCAGGGGTTGCACGTTTGGGTCCTGCTGCTGCCACCCTTGCTGTTGTCCTCCCACCAGCTCCTGATCTCCAGGCTTCTGCACCACCCCCAGCTGTTGCAAGGCTTCTATTAGCTGGGGCAAGCTCAGAGGTTGTTGGCCTTTCACTTCTGGGGGCTTCCCAACCTCCCATTGCTGCAGAGGCCCCAGGCTGGGGTCCTCTGTCTCTATGGGTCTGGATGGATTGGCAGGGGGATCCTGGGTCTGGCAGGCAGTCTGATCTGCAGACAGGATTTTCCACTCATCCAGATTCTCAGTAACTGATGATCTGACCTCTCCTCCCCATTCTGCTTCTGTTGCCTCTTGCCGCACAGTCTGGCCTCCGTATTCTCTACTGGAGTGGTTCCAGCTTGATGATGAGATAAGCTCAGTTATCTGCTAATGTTTGGAGATTGGCCCAAATTCATCTTCCCACAGAAAGACAGCGGCGGGGATTCAGGACACGCCCCCCCTTTGAAAGAAAGCACATTCTGGCATGATGTAATGGTTCCGATGAATGAGAAAAATCAAACAAATTGCAGGCATATTATTTATCTAAAAATTCTTAGTAATGAAACGAAACATCGGCACTCATGGAGGGATGCCAGAATCTGAAATCTCCTTCCCCCAAACCCATCATAACACACACACAATCCCCGCCCTTATCTCCATGTCATAAATTACATTATACAATTAGTTTCACACATGAGATTTCACTTCCCATTCTGTACGCGGGCTTTTGCAATATTATCACAACTTCTGGGTGCTTCCTCCCTCCCAAATGAAGCAATTAAAATAACAGGCTGTCTCTTATATTTTCAGTGCAAAAACATGTCAATGTTTGAAGCATTGACAATATCATTCAGTCAGAAAAGCCAATTATTGAGACAGAGCTCCAATTTGAAAACAAAAAACATATTCAGCTCTCCCAGCATGGGGAAATTTGAAAAACCTCTTATTTTCCAGATCTGAGCTTTCCCTGAGGAGTTATACCAAAGGGTATTTTGTAATTTTTTGTAAAAATGCTATTAAGCAGAAAAGTCAATTTTAGAGACAGAGCTCAAAGTCGGAAAAAAAACCCACATATTCAGGGTTCCCGGCATTGGGGAAAATGACTTATATTCAAGATCTGAGCTTTCCCTGAGGAGTTACCCAAATGCATTTCCTGCAAGGGGTAAAAATGCCATTAAGCAGAATAGTCAATTTTTGAGACAGAACTCAAGTTTGTAAAAGCTACACATATCCAGGGTCCCCAGGTTGGGGGAAACAGAAAAACAACTTGTTTTCAAGGTCTGAGCTTTCCCTGATTTAGCCCAAGTTGTATGTCACAATTGATAAAAAATTTCAGTCAGAAAAGCCAATTTTTGAGACAGAACTCAAATTTGAAAACAAAACTCATATTCAGGCTCCCGACATTGGGGAAACAGAAAAACAACTTTTTTCAAGAACTGAGTTTTCCCTGATTTAGCCCAAGGCGTATCTCACAATTGTTGGTAAAAGTCTCATTCAGCAAAAAAAAAAAGCCAATTTTTGAGACAGAGCTCAAATTTGAAAAAGAAACACATATTCAGCTTCCCCAGGGTGAGTAAAGTTGAAAAACCACTTATTTTCCAGATGTGAGCTTTTCCTGACAAGTTAGCACAAGGCATATCTCACAAGTGTTGGTAAAAATCCCATTTAGCCAAAAAACTCTATTTTCGAGACAGAACTCAAATTTGAAAAGAAAACTCATATTCAGGGTCCTCAGGTTGGGGAAGCAGAAAAACAACTTCTTTCAAGATCTGAGCTTTAGCCTAAGGCGTATCTCGTAATTGTTGATAAATATATCACTCAGCCAGAAAAGCCAATTTTTGAGGCAGATATCCAATTTGAAAAAGCAACACATATTTAGGTTCCCCTGGGCTGGTGAAGGTGAAAAACAACTTTTTTTAGATTTAAGTTTTCCCTGAGGAGTTAGCCAAAATCGTTTACTGCAATTGGTAAAAATGCTATTAAACAGGATAGTCAATTTTTGAGACAACTCAAATTTGAAAAAGATACACATATTCAGGGTCCCCAGGTTGGGGAAAAAGAAAAATCAATTTTTTTCAGGATCTGAGCTTTCTCTGATTTATCCCAAGGCGTGGGGAAAGTTGAAAAACCACTTATTTTCCGGATCTGAGCTTTCCCTGAGGAGTTATACCAAGGTGTATGTTACAATTGTTTGTAAAAATGCTATTAAGCAGAAAAGCCAATTTTTGAGACAAAACTCAAATTTGAAAAAAAAAACATATATTTGGGTTCCTCAGGGTTGGGGAAGCTGAAAAATCAGTTGTTTTCCTGGACCTGAGCTTTCCCTGGGGAGTTATCTCAAGGCGTATCTCGCAATATTTGGTAAACCTCTCATTAACCCAGAACAGTCAATATTTGAGAGCTCAGATTTGAAATAGAAACACATATTCAGGTTCCCCCAGGCTAGGGAAGCAGAAAAACCACTTATTTTCCCGATCTAAGGTTTCCCTGAGGAGTTAGCCCAGGCCGTATCTCGGAATTTTTGGTAAAAATTCCATTCAGCCAAAAAAGTAAATTTTTGATACAGAGGTCAAATTTGAAACCAAAACACATATTCAGGGTCCCCACGTTGGGGAAGGAGAAAAACCACTTGTTTTCCAGATCTAAGCTTTCCCTGCATAGTTAGCCCAAGGCGTATATCGCAATTGTTATTAGAAATCCCATTCAGCCAAAAAAGCCTATTGAGAGAGAGCTCAAATTTGAAAACGAAACGCATATTCAGGGTCCCCCCCATTGGGGAAGCTGAAAAACCTCGTTTTCCGGATCTGAGCTTTCCCTGAGGAGTTAGCCCAGGGCATATGTCAGAATTGTTGGTCAAAATCCCATTCAACCAAAAAAGTCTATTTTTGAGACAGAACTCAAATTTGAAAAGGAAACACATATTCAGGGTCCCCAGCATTGCGGAATCTGAAAAAACACTTCTTTTCCGGATCTGAGCTTTCCCTGAGAAGTTATCCAAAAGCATCTCCTGCAATTGGTAAAAATGCCATTGAGCAGAATAGTAAATTTTTGAGACACAACTCAAATTTGAAAAAGAGACACAATATTCAGGTTCCCCTTGGATGGAGAAGCTTAAAAATCACTTCTTTTTGGGATCTCGCAATTGTTGGTAAAAATGCTATTAAGCAAAAAATTATTTTTTGAGATATAACTCAAATTTGAAAAAGAGACAAATATTCAGGGTTCCCAGGGTTCGGGAAGCTGAAAAATCACTTGTTTTGTGGATCTGAGCTTTCCCTGAGGAGGTAGCCCAAGGTGTATCTTTCAATTGTTGGTAAAATTTCCATTCAGCCAGAAGTTTTGAGACAGAGCTCAAATTCAAAAAAGAGACATATATTCAAGTTCCTTCCGGCTGGGGAAGCTGAAAAACAACTTTTCAGGATCTGAGCTTTTCCTGAGGAGTTAGCCAAAGGAGTATGTCACAATTGTTGGTAAAAAATCCCATTCAGGTAAAAAAGTGAATTTTTGAGACAGAACTCAAATTTGAAAACAAAACACACATTCAGCTTCCCCAGTGTGGGGAAAGTTGAAAAACCACTTATTTTCCATGTGTGCTTTTCCTGAGGAGTTAGCTGAAAGTGTCTCTTACAATTGGTAAAAATGCCATTAAGCAGAATAGTCCATTTTTGAGACAGGATGTCAGAATCCAGTTATATTTAATTTCTATCTATCTTCTCTGATTTAAAAAACAATCCTTACTATCTCCTGGATTCTGTCATACTAAAAAAGGGGTATGAATGGGGGGGGGGGGGTTACTACTTTCACTTCCTTTATACAATACAAAGTAACCTTTTGTTCTGCTAACCATAACAATGTAGCCATCTGTCTTTCATCCTATGCCTCTCTGAAGCTCTTCTCTTTAACAACAGCGAAGGAAAAGGGGAGGGGGAAAGATGCAACAATTGGAATCTGGGTAATAAGAGGATTGAATGTTCGTGCCAACAGATCTGGACTGATGTTATTTTTCCTGAAGTTAACACCTAGAAATCTCCTGGTTTGAATCACCCGGAAGAACTGCAGGTGGGGGGCTGCTTTGGAACACTTTAAAACATTGAATTGTGGGGGGGATCCCCCAGATCCTGTCTAGCATGTCTTCAGTCAATTTCTCTTAATAAAAATTCCTGTTGGAAGAAACCATTTCCAAGAGTTCTGTTTTCTTAAGATGTAGATTGAAGTGGGACCTTACATTAGATAGGATCTGCAATAATAGTCAACCTGGAAGGGAGAACTTTGCTGGGGGATTTTGCAAAAAAATACAATGTCAGACAACGAGGCAGGAAAGGGAGAAACTCTCCCGGAGAGGGAGCAGGTTCCCCGACCGAAGACCTGCTAGCTGTTGGGATCTGAAATGTCATACTCCTCAGGAGAAGAGGTGGTGGAGATGCGTAACCACAAACCTTGGTGGTCAATGGGCGTTTGAAAGAAAAGCAAGTGGGAAAATAAATCAAGAAAGGTGACCCTGAGACGGGGCCCCAACCAACCAGAATGGAAGCAGGAGATGGAAAAATCCCTGCACCTAAGCGAAGAGGAAGGAATTTGGGCACAACACTCGAACTGGATACTAGAGAAAGCTATTAATCTGATGAAAAGAACCCTTGGCTTCCTAGGGGAGGAGAGTTATGAGCCCCACAGCCACACCAGCACCCGGAGCTGCAGTTGGAGAGACACTGAGGGGGAATTGGAACCTGTAGTCCCAGGGACATCCACTGATCCAGTAGCAACCATTTCAGCAGCCCCCCTGCTATGGACTCCCCCAGATGGGTCCATAGCAGGGTGTGTGTGCTAGCTACCCTAAACACTTTACCAGTCCACCTATCCCTGGGGAACCATGAGTGACCCCAGGCATGGAATGCCCAATGATCCTAGGGATGGAATGGTTAAAGAAATGGAACCCCTGGGTAAATTGGAGGACAGCAGAAATCAACTTCAAAATTAAGAACGGAAAAAGCATCCATGGGAGAAGAAAAGGGGCTACCTGAAATACCAGAGGAATACAGAGATCTTGCTGAAGTTTTCAGCGAGGAGAGGGAGGATGAGCTCCCCACCACCACCAATCCACGGACTGTGCCATAGAATTCAAGCCCGGGGCAAAACTCCCAAAGCCCAGATTATACTCCATGAGCCCAAAGGAGAAGGAGGAAATGGAAAGATTCATAAAGAAAAACCTAGAAAGGGGGTTCATTGAGCCAGCCAAGCCTAAAGTGGCCGCTCCGGACCTCTTTAGAGAGAAGAAGGATGGCTCTTTACGCTTGTGCGTGGACTATTGCCTATTGAACACAATAGCCTTTCCTACTCTTTTATTGACTATGAAGGCTACTCCATTTCTTCTGAGGGATTCTTGCCCACAGTAGTATACCTGATGGTCATCTGAATTAAATTCACCCATTCCTGTCCATTTTAGTTCACTGATTCCTAAGATGTTGATGTTCAGTCTTGTCATCTCTTGTTTGACCACGTCCAGCTTGCCTTGATTCATGGAACTTACATTCCAGGTTCCTATGGAGAAAAAATCTTTACAGCATTGGACTTCCCTTTCACCACCAGATGCATCCACAGCTGAGCGTCCTTTCAGCTTTGGCCCAGTCGCTTCATTCTTTCTGGAGCTACTAGTACTAGCCCTCTGCTCTTCCCCAGTAGCATATTGGACACATTCTGACCTGAGTGCCTCATCTTCCTGCGTCATATCTTTTTGCCTTTTGGTACTGTCCATGGGGTTTTCATGGCAAAGATGCTGGAGTGGGTTGCCATTTCCTTCTCCAGTGGATCACGTTTTGTCAGAACTCTCTGCTATGACCTGTCCGTCTTGGGTGGCCCTGCATGGCATAGCTCATAGCTTCATTGGATTATGCAAGCCCCTTTGCCACAACAAGGCAGTAATCCATGAAGGGATTTAGCAATCTTTGCAACCTTGTATTGACTCTGTTACATAGTTTCGGTTTATGTTAATGATTGAAAGGAAGGTCAGAGACAGTGCAGATTCAATTATAACTTAAAAATTCTTTCCAGAACTATTAACTTGATAAGTTATTAACTGAATTAAGAGCTACTATTGCTTATAAAATAAGGAACCCTTTTTATAAATATTGATTTCCCCATCTGCATTCATTCTGTCACCCAGGCAAGCAATATTAAAGTTATTACACAGAAATATATAAGCACTCTGCTTTCCCTCCTTTCAACAGCCACACACACACACACACACACACCCGCAAATTAGAACCTCAGATAGGAATAGTTGCCATGATAAGGGAACAGAAATTGGGGTGGGGGGCTGAGGGAGAACAAAACTGGATGGAGTTGAGGAAAGAGTAGGTAGAAAAGGGAAAAGCTCTTTACACATTACAAAGAAAAATGTTAAAATTCAGTAGGGGAACATATGCAGACTTTTAGACCCTCTGCTCATTCAACAGAATCTTGTTCTTCCATGTTAATGATCCTCCAGCCTTTATAGCAGGTAAACATTTATTGTGGAATGCCTTCCTATTAATTAGGGAAGAAGGGAACAGTTAACACCTCAGAGAAACATGTCAGAAAGGATCTGCCACATTAATGGGGGAAAAACACACACTTTCTCTTGAAAGACAAGGACTGGGGTTTCAACACGTGCAGGCTCTTCAGTGAAGTTACATTGTGTTACTCAAAACTGAACTCACAAACTTGTTTTGCTGTGGAATCAGCTTATTTGGGAAACACATCTGTAAACAAGCAACATTTTTTCTACTACAAAAGAATACCTTGTTAATTTTATTGAGAATCCCCAATGCTGAGAAAAGACTAATTCTTTCCCGGATCCAATGCTTACATCTCATCAGGAATTTGTACTAGGATGGATGGAGACAGACAGGCAGACACACACACTTTCCTGCCATGGTCTTGGAGGATTCTTGGTCCACATCAACAATTAATGTTGATTTATATAAAACATAAGACAACATAAAACTTCCAACATGGTATGATAGTCCAGCAGGCATTATACAACTCCAAATAGAGTCATATCCCAGATTGCTCTCTGGAAAACATCATTTTCAGCTACTTTCAGAAGGCAGTCAATTTAGAAGTCTAATTTCTCTGTGTGTGTCCATGTAGCTTTCCAGGAGACCAGTGCTGCTACTGAAAAGCAGTATTTTCAGTTTTAGCCTTCTTCCCCTCCCAGAAAATGGAGAACCACCAGGAGTTTTTCTCAGCAAGATTAAATTGGTTGGACCAACTCTACTATGAGAATCCTGAAGAACTTTAAAGGTTAAAATAAGCACTTTAAATTGTAGTTGACATACGGGTCACAGCACTTTGAGCCAACTGAAACATTTGAGTGGTCTTTAAAGGCAGCCCCATGTAGAGGGTGTTGCAGTAGTTCAAGAGGGTAGTGATGATGGCATGAGACACTGTAGCAAGATTGTCTTCTAGGTAGGGGTGCAACTGGCAAACCTGCTAGAACGGGGCAAAGACAACCTGGGCTATTGCCATCTACTGTTCCAACAGAGCTGTGAGTCCAGGAGAAAGCCCAAATTGTAGGAAAGCTCCTTCAATGGTGCTTCCTCATCAAGAGACACCATTGGTACACACAGTGCAAAAGTCAAATGGGTGCAGACAGAAATCTTATAGTACCAATGCACTGGTACCCATGAGGATGGTTAAAGATAGATTCAAAGTTCCTGTTACTTTTAATTTGTCAACATAGTAAAAGTTGTACATAAGTTCAATGTAGCAAGGAAATATTAAAAAATCCAACAAAGCAGCTGATACAAAGAAACTAACGCTAGGAAGGCTGCTCTCAGGAGCAGCTAGTGAGAGCGCTTACATCAGACGTGTCAAACACAAGGCCCGGGGGCCGGATCCGGCCCGTGAAGTGGTTTCATGCGGCCCGCGAAGCCATCCTGGAAACAGTGAGGGAACGGCCCCCACTGCCTTGGCCCTGGCCCAGAGACCCTCCTTCTGCCAGAGACCCTCAGATCTGTCCCACTCCTGCCCAGGCCCCCATAGGCACCCTTGATGCGAACGATGTAGAGCTAGCCATGCCCACCCAGTAGGCCATAGGCACTTTAGCCACGCCCACCCAGTAGGACACGCCCACCCAGGCCACACCCACCCAGCCCTGTGAGGGCAACCGCAATGCTGATGCGGCCCTCAGTGAAATTGAGTTTGACACCCCTGGCTTACATGAATTTTTACTCTAGGGAAGGGTAAGGATTGCCCAGCTACTGTGTTTCCCCGAAAGTAAACCCGCCCCTGAAAGTAAGACCCAGCTGATTTTCAGGGGGTGGGCCTAATATAAGCCCTCTCCCCCTCTGAAAGTAAGCCCTACTTAAGGGCCTGGATGGATGGCCTGCCGCCAATTCCGTCTGGTTTCACCATAGACACAAGGTGAGGGTGGGGGAGATATGCCAGTGCCTCTGTGACGAAGTGAAGCCGATGAGGGAGGGGGCATCTGACCCACAGTACCGGTATACCCATTCCTTACCACTGCCCAGCTTGTTCTGTGGCCTCATTGGGCGCGACGTGCGAGGCGACAAATGGCTGGTTTTGGTGCAACGTGGCCATTTGCTGCTGGCCATGGCCGTTTGGCACCTCACGCCTAATGCCGCTGCCATGAGGCCTGGTGGATCCTCTCCCCTTCTGACCCATGTGCCATTATACCGGTTCCTTAAAGCCGCCTGGCTTGTTCCGTGGCCTCATGGCAGCGGCATTGGGCAGGAGGCGGCAAACGGCCTGTTTCGGCACAACGTGGCCTTTTGCCGCTGGCCACCATTTCCTGCATCGAGCATTGTGCCCAATGCCGCTGCCAGGCCTACCGTATGTTAACTCTAACCCACACTGCCCCCCAATCCTAATGGGAGATGGGAAGCCCTGGGGAGAAAAATGGAAAAATTTGGGTGGGAAAAAGAAAAATGTTTTTTCCCATTTACTTCCAAAGCAGTTTGCTTCCAAAGGGGTTTTTTATCAAGATTTTTAACTAAAATTTTAAGGGGATCCAGGAGGGGGGTGGTCCAAAGGATCCAGAAAGAACCTGGGGGAGTTCGACCCGGACAGCAGTCCAGACCATCGGACGGTCGCTGGGGGGGAGTAGGGGTTTGGGGGAGGACTCGGCTCTGAGTGAGGAGGGTCTTTTCATCTTGACGGTGATTGGGAGGGGCAGAGAGTATGGGAGCAGAGGGCTTTATTTCAATTGGGGAATGGGCCACCGCTGTCTTCAAGCGCTTGCCTGTTCCCATCCTCGATGCTCTTCTTGCTCCCCCGGGGGCATAGGATTGCAGGACCCTGGGCTCAGGTTGGTTTATTTCAATGCCAGGTCAGTGGTGAACAAGGCTCCCCTCATATATGATATTATTGAGGAGGAGAACGCAGACCTGGCTTGCATCACAGAGACCTGGTTGGGGCAAGAGGGGGGTGTCCCCCTCTTGGATCTATGCCCACCGGGCTTCCGGGTACTTCACCAGCCATGGGCCCAGGGCATGGGTGGGGGGTGGCGGTTATTATTAGGGAGAGTCTTTGTCCGTGAGTGGCCACTGTCCCTCAGATAGGCGGGTGTGAGTCTCTCCTTTTGAAGTGGGGTCCTGGAGTTCAGTTGTTCCTATTGATTACATACCTATCTCCCAGCTGCATGTCATCAGCCCTGCTCAAGCTCCTCAATGTCTTGCCCGGGTTGGTGATTGAGTTCCCCAGGCTTATAGTTCTGGGGGATTTCAATCTGCCTTCTGCGGGTGAGGCGTCTGAGTTGGCCCGGGAGTTCATGGCTTCCATGACAGCCATGGACCTGACTCAAATAATTCAAGACCTGACCCATAATGGAGGGCACACACTCGACCTGGTTTTTATCTCTGGGCAGTGGATTAATGATCTGAGTAGGGGGGATTTAACCATACAACCCGTCATGGTCCGATCATTTTCTCCTCCGGCTAGATTTTCAGTACCCCACCCCCCACCGCTGGGACGCGGAACCGACCAGGCGGTTCCGCCCCAGGTGTCTGATGGACCCTGAGAATTTCCAGACGGATCTTGGGACATTTCCTGCTTCCCTTGCCCACGACTCTGCTGAGGCCATAGTAGCAGCCTGGGAGAGGGCAGCTGCTGGGGCCTTGGATCAAGTTGTGCCTTTGCGGCCTCTGACCCAGCGCAGATCCCGGGTGGCCCCCTGGTTCACCGATGGACTCCGAGAGATGAAGCGCCAGAAAAGATGCCTAGAGAGCTGTTGGAGATCCAGCAGATCCAAATCTGACCGAACACAGCTAAGAACTTATCTTAAGTCTTACCTAATGGTGATGGAAATGGCAAAGTGTGTTTACTTTTCTGCTCTCATTGCGTCCGCAGATAACCGCCCAACCGCCCTGTTTAAAGTGACCCACTCACTGCTTAACCAGCAACCGAGGGATGACCCTTTGCAGGGTAGGGCTGAAAAATTTGTACAGTATCTGCAGGACAAAATCGCTCAGATCCGGACTGGCTTGAACTCCGACTGGTTGGAATCCGGCGGAGTGGAGAGGGCAGGTCTTGGTTATACAATTTGGGATGAGTTTGACCCTGTCTCTTTGGATGATGGGGACAGGATTATGCGTAAACTGAGCGCTACAACTTGTTTATTGGACCCATGTCCCTCCTGGCTAGTTTCGGCTGCCGGGGAGGTGACAGGGGGCTGGCTCCAGGCAGTTGTCAACGCTTCATTGAGAGAGGGTGTCTTCCCCTCCGCCTTAAAAGAGGCAGTGGTGAGGCCCCTTCTCAAGAAGCCTGCCCTGGACCAGGCCTCGTTGAATAATTATTGTCCTGTCTCCAACCTTCACTTTGTAGCAAAGGTTGTTGAGAGTGTTGTGGCACGTCAGCTCCCGCAATTCCTGGATGAAGCGGACTATCTGGACCTGTACCAGTCCGGTTTCAGGCCCGGTTACAGCACGGAAACGGCATTGGTCGCACTGGTAGATGATCTCTGGCGGGCCCGGGACAGGGGTTGCTCCTCTGTCCTGGTCCTACTTGACCTCTCAGCGGCTTTTGATACCATCGACCATGGTATCCTGCTGCAACGGCTCAAGGTGTTGGGAGTGGAAGGCACTGTTTTACGGTGGTTCTCCTCCTACCTCTCGGGCCGTTCGCAATTCGTCTTGGCAGGGGGGCAGAGATCTACCCTGAGCCCCTTTCTTTCGGGGTACCTCAGGGGTCGGTTCTCTCCCCCCTCCTGTTTAACATCTATATGAAGCCGCTGGATGAGATCATCCATGTCTTTGAGGTGAGGTATCACCAATATCACTAACTGCTGTGACCAGGGGGGCCTTTGCACAGGTTCGCCTGGTGCACCAGTTGCACCCCTTTTTGGACTGAGATGCCCTATGCACAGTCACCCACGCCCTCGTCACTTCTCGCCTGGATTACTGTAATGCTTTCTACATGGGGCTGCCCTTGAAGTGCACCCGGAGGCTTCAGCTGGTGCAAAATGCGGCCGCGTGGGTGCTTATGGGAGGATCTCAATACTCCCATGTTACACCACTCCTGCGCGAGCTGCATTGGCTTCCGGTTGCCCTCCAGCTGCGATTCAAGGTGCTGGTAATTACCTTTTTTTCCCCTTATATTTGGTTTTTTTTCTACTTTTTTTTTCTCTTTTTTTTATTGAAAAGTTTTACAAAAACAAAGTTTTACCCCCAAATCCCCCCACCCCAAAACCACCCACTTCCCCCCCCCACTTCCCAGAGCTAAATACAGGATTATAGTTAATAATCATATTCTAAATAAAAACTATGCAAATATACAATTAACCAAATTCATAATGTGCTTTAACTCCCCTTTAACATAACTACAATCAAAGTACCAATAACAATATCCCACTAAAATCTACTCATAAGCTAAATGGAACTTTTTAGTCCCATATTCGTTCTAAATATAATCTATCCATCTCCTCCAAACTGAAATATATCTTTCCTGTGAATGATCCTTCAAATACATAAAAAATCTTAGACATCTCTGCAAGATTCTAAACTTTAGACACCCATTCTTCTATAATAAACAAACTATCCTTTTTATATTCAACATCAAATTAGTTTCTTTAACATCACAATCTACAATAATACCCCATTATCCAATGAATTCAAAATAAGACTAACATCCCAAACCTTTTCTATCAAGGTACCTATGCATATTTGTAACAAAATTATTTCATATATTTTCTTTAAAAACAAGTCTATCTCTCATATTCAACTTTAAATTAATTTCTTTAACATCACAATACAATAATACCCCATTATCCAATGGATTCAAAATAAGACTAGCATCCCAAACCTTTTC
>JAKJMR010014572.1:15390-47851 GCA_024449315.1 Daboia siamensis | reverse complement strand
GTTCTATATGTGCAGCCAGACCCTGAAGTGCGAGCACTATATCTTCCCTCATCTGATTGTTTTGGTTAACAAATTCTTCCCTTGTTTCCTTTAGTTCCTGCTGCAAAACTTGTGTTAACTGCATCACAACTCGCTGAATATCTGTCAGTGTAAATGCAGGAGGTGGGGGGGAGGATGGTTGTACTCTAAATTTAGAGATTGAAAGCCCTCCCCTACGTCTCGCAGCCATCTCTTAGGTTTCGATTTCCTCTTTCAAAGTTCAGAAAAAAAAGAAGAAAAAGGGAAGAAAAAATAAAGGCTTTCAAATAATCAAAATCCAATACTGGGTAAAGTCAGTTGCAAATTATATCTCTTGCATTATAGCAAAATATAACAGTTTTCACTTCGCACAGGAAAGAAACATTCCAGCGCCATTTTTACTCCATTTCAAACTTGGAACTTGAAGAAGATAATGAAGCCGAGTTAAAGTTATAATCCAACTTAAAAATTCAGATCTTCCTGCTTTGCTCTGCCTGCTTCTCAAAGAACAAAATACTCACAGTCCCATCTAAGCAGCAGGTGCAGTTGTTGCGTCTGGTTCCGCTCCTTTTGGAGCAAAAACGTCCTGAGAGCGGAGAAAGCCTGGGCTCTGAGGGGGCTCACCCTGTTATCCTCCAAACTACTTGGGAGAATCACAGGGGAGCTCTACCTCTACCCAGGCAAGCTCGCCTCTCCCTCTTCTCCCGAGGAAGAAGCTCCAGCGCCGCGGAACAGCTGATTTTCGCTGTCTCCGGGCGCTTTGACGCTTCCCAGGATCGGGCGGCTTCGAAACGCTGCCATTCGGCACGGCAGTGCTACTGGAAGCCCCCTGGTAATTACCTTTAAAGCCCTACATGACTTAGGCCCGGGGTACTTGCGAGACCACCTGCTGCCATTGTCAACCTCCCTTCGCCCGGTTCGCTCCCACAGAGTCGGCCTCCTCAGGGTTCCGTCAGCTAGGCAATGCCGGCTGGCGACCCCCAGGGGGAGAGCCTTCTCTGTGGGCGCGCCGACCCTCTGGAATGAACTGCCTCCATAGCTGTAGATGACCTTTGGTCCTTCCGCCGTGACCTGAAGACATGGATGTTCCAACAAGCGGGCCTGGACTGACTATTGTTTTAAATTTGGTTTTTATTGGGTTAAATTGTCATTTATTTATTACATCCATTGTTTAATTCTTTTTTAAATTTTGTACTTTATGTTTTTTAATTTTTTATTGTTGTGAGCCTCCCTGAGTCCTTGGGGAGAAGGGCGGCATATAAATTTAATAAATCTCTCAAATCTCAAAAACCATTTTTTCCCTACCCAGGTTTTCCTGTTTTTTCCCCTAGGTTTTCCCATCTCCTGTTAGGGTTGGGGGGGGCAGTGGGGGTTAGAGTTAACGTATGGTAGGCCTGGCTATGGCTTCACGTGGGTCAGATGGGGGGGAATCCGCCAGGCCTCATGGCCATGCCATTGGCAAGTGCAATGCGGCTCAGCTGAAAGCGGCCACGGAACAAGTGGGCCAGGTTCCCCCCTCACCTGCCCATTCTCTTTTTTGATTATCAGAGAACTTCACAGCTGTGTTTGTGGGACTATCGGTAAAAAAAAAGTTCAATCAGACCTTCTAACTTCTCGCAAGATCTCAATGAGTTAGAAAGTCTAATTGAACTTTTTTTTTACCGGTAGTCCCACAGACATGCGGCGAAGGCTAAGAAGCGAACGGAGAAACGTAATGCAGATGAAAGGCAGGTTAGTAAAAAAATGCTTGGGTGAGGCGAGGGCATCAGGGTGGGGGTGGGCACGGCAACCTTACCCTGTGTGGCTTCGGCAGGTGTCTGGCAGGCAGAGGGAAGCAACTGGTCCTCCACCATGCTCTCACTGCTGCATTGCTTCTCCATCCCATACACAGGGCCCACCCCACCCCCGTATCAGTTTTTCCTGAAGGCCAGACGTGGTCTACAGAAACATGTGCTAGGCTCATTTAATTAGGACAGGAAATAAAATGGAATTAAAAGATACTTCAGGTCTTCCGTGCTTGATCATTCATACTGAAATTATAGACACACCAATTTTGCCAAACTGTCTAAACAGGTTTGCCTTGCCCCAAGGAAAAAAAAAAGCGTGAGAATGCCCACTACACTCAGATGCTGTGCTAGAGTTGTTAAGCAAGAGATTTACTTCCTCACAAACCTCTGGAAAAGATACAGTGTGTGGATTCAGAAGGATAAATAAATGTAATGGAAGAAGTATGGGCAGAAAGAAGAAACTTACAATGGCATTAAAACCTGTGTGATTGGACAGGTCACAAGGTTAGATAAAGACAAACCATGTTGAGATGAAAAGGGTGCTCTCTTGCTCAAACTGCATTTCATTGGGAAGACTGAAGTGAACCTTATGACCAAAAAAATCATCTCTGAGTAGAACCTGACAGTACTCTTGGCAGGGACAAATTACCTATAAGGGAGTTTGTCAGGGTTGCTAGACCTGGACCATTTAAGGCTTCTGATCCTGGGATTCTTGCCTGGAACAGCTTAGCAAATTTCCTATTCCTACCAATATAGGAGAAGACATTCTGCTCTAACCTGTATCTCAAAGACATGGTAAGGAAAAGGGGAAATTCAAAGACCCAACAAAAAACCAACCAGAAAAGGACTATGAGAGTTTCTTTAGATGTTTAACTAAAACTATGGTGGGGACTGTTTCCAGCCAGCTTTTCCATCCTGATAGTCACATAAACTGAGGCAAAGACTGTCTTGAGCGTACTGAAGAGTTCATAAGTTCAGAATGTAGCCAGATCAGTAGAGGGTCTCTGCATTGCTGCTCCGGGGTCGCTTGATCTTCTCAATATTCTTTAGAATCATGTCATGCAGAGTCACCTGGAAGGAGAGAACCTGGTTGTTAGTTTTTTTTTTCTGACTCTGGCAGGATATATTTGGCTGGCCATGAATATCATATTTCTCTCCAGGGAAAGACAGATTATTGCCCAACAACATTCTACACTTCAAGAAATGCAAGGTTAGGGACTCCTCCCCAAGATGGCTGCTGAATGGTAAGAGGCTTTTTCTCTCTTGCCGACAATCTGCCAATTTTGCTCCCAAAGCTGGTTCTTTGGCAGGGCTGCTTCCTGGATTTGAATGAAAGCACTTAGGAATGACCCAAGACAGCTTTTGGATGGCCATGGATCCATCTGGAAGGGGAGTCTTGAAAATTTCAGTTCCCTTTGGGAGCAGTTGGAAAGTCAAGGGCATCCATCTTTTTTTTAGCAGTTCATTTTTTTAAGCACACCTGGGTTTTAGCTTCACTTTTTGAATTTTCTGTTTCACTTGTTTTTTATCTTCAAACATTGACCAGCTGGCTGAATGCTGCTTTATTTTAATCCCCTGCTGGACTGCCCTCCCCCCTTATGTTGCTGTTTTGAATAACTTTCATTTTCTCGTAACGAAACACGGCACGTCTTTAGATGGTGAAAATCCTTTCATTTGATTTACATCAATATTGGACTCTCGCCAAAGGGTTTATACATGTTTTAATTCACAAAATTTTATTTATTTTTTAATCTTGGATCAAAATAGCCAGAAAATATCTTTCCTGTTTTTTTCTGCTTCAGCATTCTTGGCTGCATTTCCTGACTAAGTTACACAGAGCAACAATAAATAAGATTACACACAAGGGTGGCTGATATCCAAAAAAAGAGAGACTTTTTGACAATATGCAATTTTTAGTTGAAAGCTTTTTTAAAAAGTTTGATGAAATGATAATGCTTGTTGAAAATACTCAGAAGCATGTAGCTCTCGATAAGTTAGATTTACAACAGGAATGTAATCTGAAACCTGCAGACCTGTTGGAGATATCGACTATACAGACACAGAAACAACTGAGCTGGCATACACCTCTCTGAAGTATAAGCCTGAATTCTTTTACAATAGCAGACATTTGCCTGAAGGGAGAAGTGACAAATTGGTTTTTCCTGGGAGGACTGAAGGAGATTGGGGAATGGATTTGTCACATTTCATCAGAAACAAATTTCATCTGGACTTTGTTGGGAAGATAGACCAACTATGGAGACTGAATTTATTATACGTAATTAGACAACAACTGATAAAGAGATGGTATTAAGAAACAAATGTGGATATTGGATCCAGGATGAATTACTCTTAACTTTTTAGATGATTTGGGACAAGATGCCTTGTTGTTAACAGAGGGTTTAACCTTGTCTTTTCTATCACTATTCTTCTTCCTGAGCAGGGGGTTGGACTAGATGACCTCCAAGGTCCCTTCCAACTTTATTATTATTATTATTATATAACTATTTTATCATTAATATAGCATATAGATGACAGGTCAATAATTTGCAAATAGTTTTGTAGTTTAAAATTTTTTCTGGGCCTGTTTTGCAAAGGTTGGGAAACCAATATTGTAATAATGTATTAATCAGTATTCAACTGGGGGGACAATATATGTATATGTGTGGGATTTTTTCTTTTTTTATGCACCTTTTTTCAATGTCATGTTTGCTTTGTGGTTTTTACTGTTTTTAAATTTGTTGGAGTTTTGTATTTTAACTGTTTTTGAATAGAATAAGAGCTTTAAAAAAGAAATGCAAGGTTAGTTTAAAATTAAACCGATGGCTGTAGTGTAAAGCATACACGGAAATGTCAGCACAGCAAGGGGCTGGACAGCTCCAGGCTATAACCGCTTTGGTGGGAAAGCCTGAATAGAGCGAGTCGTTGACAGCCCCAGGGCATGGTTAGCTCGGGCTGGAAGCCAGGGTTTAAATCCATTTGCCACCTGCACTGGCGGGAAGCCCAGGTTTAAATCTATTGGTCACCATTCACCTGGACAGGTATAAAGAGACGCCAGGTAACCCCTTAGCTCCAGCTTCATTTCTGACTCAATAAAGAAAGACTACCCAGCTCAAGTGTCTGTCTCTCTGTTCAACCACGCAACATTGCACTGGCGATGAAGGTGGGATCCTGCACTGGACAACGCTAGCCGCGAACGGAATCCAATCGGCAGCCCCGGACCAAGACGCAGGACGACCGAGACGGCGGAATGGCACAACTGGGTCAGTATCCCCTTTTCAATAGCAACCGCCCAGAGGAGTGGGAAGCCTTCGTGGGGCAGCTCGAGTGCTACCTACGGGCAAACGGGGTGAAAGATGACCGGCAGAGAGCGGCGGCGCTACTCTGCAGCTGCGGCACGGAAACGTACCAGCTGGCGGTCGGTCTCTGCACACCCGACGACATCCACTCTGTCGGGTACAACGAGTTGCTGGCAAAACTG
Source organism: Daboia siamensis (assembly GCA_024449315.1). Taxonomy (NCBI): domain Eukaryota; kingdom Metazoa; phylum Chordata; class Lepidosauria; order Squamata; family Viperidae; genus Daboia; species Daboia siamensis. The sequence goes on along the minus strand of JAKJMR010014572.1, from coordinate 42,568 downwards.
ACTGAGCACTTCAAGACCGAGATGTCCGAGATCGCCTGGCGGTATTGTTTCGAGAAGCGGGACCAGCGGCCGGGTGAGTCTGCCAAGCAATACATGGCCGCTCTGAGGCAGGCAGCTCGCCTCTGTAATTTTGAGAATTTAGAGATCCAGCTGCGGGATCGGATTGTCTGCGGGTTGAGGGACAGGAAGCTGCGCCAGAAAATTTTTGCAAAGCAGAAGCTGACCCTGAGGGATGTCCAAGAGGAATTCCTAGCCTGGGACGCAGCCGAGGAGTCCGACACGAGGGAAGGCGGATCCATCCACCAGTTGAGTGGTTGTGGCGATGCGGACGGGGCACAGCTGGAGCCTTGGTGGAGCAGAGGGCTAATGCCTCCTTAAGTAACACCAGCTGCCTGCAATTAGTGCAGGTTTACATCCCACCAGGCTCAAGGTTGACTCAGCCTTCCATCCTTCCGAGGTAGGTAAAATGAGGACCCAGATTGTTGGGGGCAATAAGCTGACTTTGTAATAATGCCGCTTGGGGTGTGTGTGAAAGCCCTAACAAGCAGGCATATACATAGAATGAAGGCTACTGCTAAGCTTGTAAGCCGCCCTGAGTCTTCGGAGAAGGGCGGGATATAAATGTCATTAAAAAAAAAAAAAAAGTGGACGCCATCCACCGACAACAGCGACCCGTCACCTCCAACCGAGACAACGTGAGGGAGCCAAGACCAGCCGCGGCGGACGCAAGATGCCAGGAGTGCAGGTCCGGAGCGAACGGCCCCCGGTCTACCCAACTCCTCGGCTACAGCGCGAATCGGCCCCGGTCTACCCAGCATTGCAGTTGCGGGCCCCGGTCTACCCAGCACAGCGGCTGCAGACAACCCCGGTCTACCCAGTGTTCCGGCTGCGGCACGAACAGCTCCCGGTCTACCCGTTGCACCAGCTGCGGAGGACAGCATCCCCGGTCTACCTGCCGTTTCAAGTTGGCCAAGTGTCGGGCATGCGGGAAAACCAGGCACATCGCGGCGGTCTGCAGGAGCAAGCAGCGGGATAGCCTGCACGAGGTGGAAGCAGAGTTCCAGTTCGCTACAGGTACCGGGGAGCGGTTGCCGGGACTGACGGTCAGCCACACGGCGGGACGGCCGGACGTTTATCTAACAGGGGCCCCTGCGGCGCTAACCCCGAAAATAAAATTGAGGGTGAAGCTGCAAGGGGTCCCCTGGACGATGGAGCTGGACTCATGGTCAGCCGTGTCCATCATCTCCTCCAGAACGTTTAAGGAGATTTGCAAGTGGAGCGGCCAACGGGTTCCCTTGAGGCCATCCAGACTGACCCTCTCTGACTTTCAAAATTCACCCATTAACGTCCGGGGGGAGGCGTTGGTGAGGGTTCAGTACAAGGGGTTCGAGGGCAAATTAAGTGTACTGGTCATCAAAGGCCAGCGGACCAGCCTCGTGGGGTTAGGGTGGTTCAACACGATGGGCATCGGAATCACGGGGATTCACCAGACGCGGAGCTGCCTTTCCCTTGAAGCTGTCTGCAAGGATTTTGCAGATGTGTTCGACGGGCAGCTGGGAAGGTACACAGGTCCCCCAATCTCATTTAAGTTAGACCCCCAGGTGCAACCCATAAGAATGAAGGCTAGGAGGGTTCCGTTCGCACTAAAGCACAAGATAGAGCGGGAATTGGACAAGCTGGTAGACCAGGGGGTGCTAACGCCAGTCGATGGAGCGGAATGGGAAACCCCCATCGTAACGCCGCTCAAGGCAAACGGCGAAATTAGAATTTGCGCCGACTATAAGGGGACAATCAACCGGGCTCTGAGTGCTCATTCATACCCGGTTCCTGCGGTAAACAGCATTCTGGCGTCACTGCAAGGCGGGTCGGTGTTCGCTAAACTGGATCTTGCCCAAGCTTTTCAGCAGCTGCCGGTAGACCCAGGGGCTGCTAGAGCACAAACAATCATCACACACAAGGGGGCATTCCGGGTAGACCGGTTGCAGTTCGGGGTCAGTGTGGCTCCTGGAATATTCCAGGAGGTGATGGAAAGGACCCTCAAGGGAATACCAGGGGTTTGCCCCTATTTCGATGACGTCCTGATCGCAGCCAGCTCCGAGGACGTACTGGCAGCCCGATTGAAGGCAGTACTTGAGAGGTTCAGGGGTGCAGGGTTGAAGCTCAAAAGGGAGAAATGCAAGATTGGGGTAACTGAGACAGAGTTCCTGGGGTTCAGGATTGATGCTCAAGGCATCCACCCATCTGCATCCAAAGTCAGGGCAATCAAAGAAGCCCCTACTCCCAAAAACAAGCCTGAGTTGCAGGCATTCCTGGGCCTCCTCAATTTTTATCATGCATTCCTGCCACACAAGGCTACGATTGCAGAACCCCTACACAGGTTGCTTGACAAGCAAGCATCCTGGGACTGGACTGACAAACACGCTAATGCATTCAAAACACTGAAGAACCTGTTAGCAAGCAATGCCACAGTCACCCACTTCAGGGAGGACCAGCCAATCTGCCTTGCTTGCGATGCATCCCCTTATGGGATTGGGGCAGTCCTCAGCCATTTAAGGGAGGGTGGAACTCAGGCCCCCATCGCCTACTACTCCAGGACCCTGTCAGCTGCAGAGCGGAACTATGCCCAGATAGACAAGGAGGCACTGGCAGTGGTTGCAGGGGTAAAGAAATTTCATGACTACCTTTATGGTAGGGAATTTCTAATCTATACAGACCATAAGCCATTATTAGGGTTATTTACAACAGAGAAGCAGACACCACAGATTCTGTCACCCCAGATGCTATGCTGGTCCATATTCCTGTCCGCATACTCATGCAAACTGGTACACAGGCCGGGCAAAGAGATGGGGCACGCCGATGGCCTCAGCAAACTTCCCCTAAGGGACACTGAGCCAGACCCAGCACCGGCTGTCCAAATACTGGCAATACAGGAACTGCCAGAATGCCCCCTCAACGCAAGGGACATAGCCACAGAGACCCCCAAGGACAAGGTTCTGAGCAGGGTACAATCATGGGTGAGCAGTGGGTGGCAGGACAAATCACCAGGGCAAGAGTTCATTGCTTACTTCTCCAGAAGGCATGAACTGTCCACACACAAGGGATGCCTCTTGTGGGGAAGTAGAGTCATCATCCCCACGAGGCTGAGAGAAAGAGTCCTCCAGTCATTACACGAAGGCCACCCAAGGAATAGTAAGAATGAAGGCCCTGGCAAGGAGCTACCTGTGGTGGCCAGGGTTGGACAAGGAAATAGAAGAACTAGTAGCGGGATGTTACACATGCCAGAGGACACGGCCAGAACAACCACATGCACCAGTCCACAAGTGGGAGGAAACACACTCACCATGGTCCAGGGTGCATATAGACTATGCAGGCCCATTCCAAGGTCACACATTCCTGGTAGCAGTAGACAGCCATTCTAAATGGCTGGAGGTGGTGCCGGTGGGCAACATGACCTCAGCAGGAACCATTCAAGCATTGAGGGGGATGTTTGCTACACATGGTCTGCCTGATGTAATCGTGTCAGATAATGGAACACAATTTACCTCCTCGGATTTCCAGGTGTTCCTGAGGACCTTGGGGATTAGGCATGCCACCTCGGCTCCCTTCCACCCTGCCAGTAACGGATTGGCAGAACGATTCGTGCGGACAACAAAGGATGCCCTCAAGCGCATAGTACAGGGAAACTGGAAGCAAAGACTAGCCACATTTCTCCTACACCAACATGCAACACCCTGCACCGCCACTGGCAAAAGTCCAGCGGAACTCAGATGGGGCAGACGCCTCATAACAACATTGGACAGGCTTCACCCAGACAGGGTAGCAGCAGACGCCGGGACCCCCAACATCAAAACAAGCTTCAACACAGGAGACCCCAGCTGGGCTAGGAACTATAGCACAGGCCATCCGTGGGTGCCAGGGGAGATATTAGAGCAAACAGGACCCCTTTCCTTCAGAGTAAGGGTGGAGGGGGGACTCCTTTGGAATAGGCACCTGGATCAGCAGAGGAAAAGGGCTCCTGAAAGGGTTATAGAGGACACACTGGGGGCAGAGGAGGAAGAGCCAACACAATCACAAACACAAACACCCTGGAGGGTTACCAGAGGGGCACAGTGGCAACCCCACCCCAGTCAGGAGACTGACAGAGAAACCAGGCAGTCACCAGAACCCAGCAGAACACAAAACCCGGGCACAGCAACACACACACACACACACCACAATCCACCACAACATTCACAACAAGGAAGAGAGCCTAGACATAGCACCACACCACCAGGTGAAACAGCCCTAAGAAGATCAAGCAGGCCACACAAGGCTCCAAGCTACCTCGCGGACTATGTGCGTTCTTAGGGGGGTGGAGAAGCAACCGAGGGAAACAATTGTAACTCTTGTATATGTAAATTTTGTGTATAGTGTAAATAAGTGTATATAGTATGGAGACAGAATGACAGAGGGTAATTCCTCACTATGGGGGAAGGGGTGTAGTGTATGCCTGTAAAGCATACACAGAAATGTCAGCACAGCAGGGGGCTGGACAGCTCCAGGCTATAACCGCTTTGGTGGGAAAGCCTGAATAGAGCGAGTCGTTGACAGCCCCAGGGCATGGTCAGCTCGGGCGGGAAGCCAGGGTTTAAATCCATTGGCCACCTGCACTGGCGGGAAGCCCAGGTTTAAATCTATTGGTCACCATTCACCTGGGCAGGTATAAGGAGATGCCAGGTAACCCCTTAGCTCCAGCTTCATTTCTGACTCAATAAAGAAAGACTACCCAGCTCAAGTGTCCGTCTCTCCGTTCAACCACACGACATTGCACCCACAAAGGACTCTAAGATACTATCAACTAAACAGAGGATTATTTTCACAAAATTAACAAACCTGCAGCAGCTGAGAGATTGAGAACCATAACAGTAGTTCAAATTGGCTTGCATTTGAAATGTTGACATGAGTCTTGAATACCATTGTTCTTGAAATGATAAATTGCCACTTCTATGATATTTAACAAAAGTGCCCAAAAGGTACAAATTAGCTGCATTGCCTATGGTTAAATGTTTTTTTTCATACTGTAAGAAAAATGTTAATGATCAACAAATTGTCACTCGCCCACAGTGTAAGTGAAAGCTTCCAAACTCCTGACTTCTGGTTTGCCGACGCGGCCGCCATGGATGTCTGGAAGGTGAGCTCCGTCTTCCGCGTCCAGTTTCGCTTCGCTGGGGGACCCTGGAAAGTGTCGAAAGTCGCCCTGTACAGGTGACCAGCAAGGAGGGGCCCTTACTGGATCACAGGAGAGCGGTAGCTCTCCTGCTAGAGCCGGTGAATCCCTCCAAACCAGCAGATGAAAAACCGGCCATAGTAATATGGCTTGTCACTAGGCTGCAGACAGCCGAAGTCACACTTAACATCAGGCAACTTTAAAGCAGCACAGATGAGACTGGGTGAGATCTACCTCTCTTAAATCCTAATTACCCTTTTACCTGCATAAGCTGCTTAAAGTACTTTGCCCCCTGTGGAGATGGGAGATTTTACCCCTTCCCATAGAAACAGTGGTGACTGACTATCAAGGGGAGTTTAAAACGTTGAAAGAATAACTGGATCCCAATCGGAATTTTATTTCTTGAAGTTTGTGGACTAAAATATTTTCTATTTTCTATTTTTACTGAAGATCTGGGTTTTTATTTACAAAAAAGAAGCAAAACTGAAAAAATTATAACTTTGGGACTTAAAAAAAATTATACTTATCAGTGAAATGCTGAACAATAAAAGAAGACAACTATATAAGGCTATTGAAACAAATAAAATTAGACTTGGAAAAGTGGAAGAATTTGCGATTGTCAATACTAGGAAGAATTGCTACAGTTAAAATGAACATATTGCCGAAGATTTTATTTTTATTTCAAACAATTCGGATAAAACCTGAGAAAAAAATTCTTCCAAGATTTAAATTCATTAATCTTGAAGTTTGTTTGGCAAGGAAAGAAAGCTAGAATAAAGATGAAAATGTTGCAAGATGCTAAGGAAAATGGAGGTTTTGGGCTACTTGGGTGGGCTTTGTACTATCAAGCATCTGTATTAACATGGGTGAAAGAAAAATGGCAAAAAATATGGGAGAGAAATTATAAATTGACAATGTCAACTTCGTATAAAGAAAATCTATGTAAAATGTTTTATAGATGGCACTTGCCACCAGCAAGATTAGCAAAAATGTTTAAAAATATGTCAGATAGATGTTGGAAATGTAAACATAACTCAGGCATGGATTATCATATCTGGTGGACATATGGTAAAGCAAAGGCTTATTGGAAAAAAATACATGCCTGGTTAGAAAAAATGTTGGGAGAACATGTAAAATTTAATCCTGAACTTTTTCTATTAGGTATGATACCAGAAAAGATTAATAAACAAAGTTTATATTTGGTTCTACACATCACAACAGCAGCAAGAATAACCTTTGCGCAATACTGGAAGAATGAAGGAATACCACCAGAGGAAGAAGTAATTAAAAAAATATTGGAATACACAGAGATTGACAAATTAACTATGAGATTGAAAGATAAAGAAGAAACAGAATACTACCAAACCTGGGAGTCATTCTACAAATGGCTAGAGAAGAAAAGCAAAGATTAGGATTTGACTATGTATTAGCGCTTTTGAACCCAGACTGCATGCTGGTTAAAAAACTAACATATGCATGTAAGGAAAAAAAAACCTAATAAAATCTTTATTAAAAAAAGGAAAAAAAATGTTAGGGGCGACATCTTGTGGCTAAACCTGAAACTTCAACTTGTTATTGTTTAAAAGAGACTTGGCTAACAGCCCAAAACAGGGGTCGGCAACCTTAAACACTCAAAGAGCCACTTGGATCCATTTCCCAGAGAAAACACTGGGAGCCGCAAAACTCTCACACGCACATGCGCGCGAGGGGGGGAGATTGATTGAAGAGTTTAATTAAAAAGAAATAGAGGCTGCTGTGCATGAGTTCTCTCTCTCTCCCTCTCCCTCTCTCTCCCTCTCTCTGATCTTCTGCTCACCTGGCAAGCTGGATTCACGCTGTTCTCCCAACAAGCTGACACACACTCTTAATGGGCTGGCTCTCTTGCCCTTGGTCTGCCAGTCCTCTTCCCCCACTCAGTATGAGTGTGTGTGTGTGTGTGTGTGTGTGTGTGTGTGTGTGAGAGAGAGAGAGAGAGAGAGAGAGAGATGATGCTTTCTGCTTCCTGCTGCTTCCTGTGGAGACGCAGGAAAGGCAGGAGCCCTGCCCAATAAGCTTGTCAGCTTGTCAGAGAACAGCGTGAGGCCACTCTCTTTTTTACACACACACACACACACACACACACACACACACAAACACACACACACAGAGAGAGGCAGAGGGAGAGAGAGAGAAAGAGAGAGAAGGGAAGCACAAGTGCCTCTCTCTGTCTCTGTCTCTCTCTCTGCAAATGGCAGAGGATGACTGGGAGCTGCAGGAGAAGGCTGAAAGAGCCGCATGCGGCTCCAGAGCCACAGGTTGCTGACTTGTGGCCCAGACAAATAGATAAGACTCATATAACCTTGAAACACCAGCTGTGAGGAGCTCAGCTGTGTTCCCTACTCAGTGAATTTTTTTTCCTTTGTATTCCCTGATTGTAAAGTTTCTAGCCTAACATACCACTATGTAAGAAGATCAGGAACAGATTTTTCCTATGGATGAAGAACAGGAGCAGATTCTTTTTATGTTGAAAGCAATTCATCATACTCTCCTTATAGCTGCTGATGAAATAAGAGGTTACAGAAAAGAAGAAGTCACCCCAGATATGCAAACTCAAACTTTGACTACAACTAAAAAATCAATTATACAGAATACAACAGAAAAAGTAGAACAATTAAATATCATGACAGAAGATCTAACTGCTCAACAAACACAGACAATAGAAAATCCAGAAAAGAAATTGGCAATATGGAAAAAGGAAAAGACTTCCTATATAAATCAGGAGGAACCTGAGGATCAAGAAGAAGAGCAGACTGGAGAGAAGATAAACAGTTCAGGACAACCACGTCGAGATGGAAAAATAGAGAGATGACTTGTGCGTCCTCTCAAAAAAATGGTGACTGGATGGTTTTTTTCAATGTCAAACAATATATATAACAACACAAGGAGACTTGTTTGACGACTCAAAAGCACGGACATGGAAGACGATTTGGCAAAGAAAGAAAGCTAGACTAAGACTGAAGAAATTTGGGGTTTTGACATACCTATGAATGCCGACCCGAGGGTCCTTCCGGGGTTGGCCACCCCTCGTGACCCTTTGGTGCTGGCGTGGTAGAAGCCCGAGCGCTGCCCTCCCTAGGCACCTTGAATTTCGGGCTCGCCAGCCGGAAGCGGGACGTACTCGGTTGTTTCGATGCCCCCACGAGGCCCCACTGGCCTGTCTCCGCCTCGGGACCCGTGGCTGCCCACGAGCCGCCGTCCCGAGACCCAACTTCCCCAAACCTGTCCCGGAGGACATCCATTGTCTGGCTACCAGGGGCGGTCGAGTAGCTCCAATCCTCCCCATCGTCCTCCGTCAGCCGTCTCTCCCTCCAACCCAGCAGAGCCCCGCTGGGCCGGGTTGCCCGGCCTTGCTCTGGCGCTGCGAGGCCCAAAATCGAACTCAGCCACCATTCCCCCCCCCCACGGTCTGGCTGCTGGTACCCTGGGACTCCACCCCAGGGTCCGCTGATGGCACCTCGCGTACCTTGGGCCGTACGACCGGCTGGGTGTCGTCTACGCCCGTCACTTCGAGGGGCTTCTCCAACACCTCGGCTGCACCGGCCTCCTCCTTCCCACTGTCTGAGGCAGCCCCTTGCACGCCTTCTGCCATGTTCCCAACAGAGGACGGTCGCACAGTAGTAAGGGTAACGCTGGCTTAATGTCAACCCCGTCCGCCGGTTGAGCAGCTCCGTAGCTCAAAGCAGGAAACGGGAGACCACCTCCACAAAATTAGGATTCTTTATTTTCCAGAATACAACTCGTGGCAGGAAACAAAGCCAGCGTTGGCCGCTACCCGCAGCCAACGCTGCTAAATGCACTCATACAGACCACACCCAAGCCCCACCCAACGACATCCACACCCCCTCGACGCCCCCTCCCCTCCCCTAATGGGCCTTCCGCCCGGCACCCCACCCCGGAAGGACCGGCCCGCACGCTTCCCTGCCTCGCCTCATCCCGTCTCCGGTAGCGTCCTCCGTCGTCGCCTGATGGCTCCCGCCGCTCCTTCACAGGGATGGGGCCATGCCTGCAACTCCCTCGACCCGCGGGAGCAGCAGCAGCGACGGCAAGGCCGCCAGCAGCGAGGGAGCCGGTCAGGCGCAGCTGGCAGTCGGTAAGGCGTCGGGGGGAGGAGGCGAGGGGGCCGGGCGGAGCCAGCTGGCTTTCGGCTCGGCGGGCGGCGGGCGGCGGGCGGCTTTCGGCTCGCGCGGAGGCTCGGCGGGCGGCGGGAGCCCCTCCCGAATGTCGGCCTCCCAGGGCCCGACACTTTGGTCATTTAAAACTTAGAAGTATAAATATTAACAGTTAAATATGAATATTGATTTGCTTATAAAGGTCATGTAAAGGTGATTAAGATATATATAAGCTAAAAACTTATTGACGAATGTAATAAATATGTATAGATACAAAGAGAAAAGAGAGGAAGTATTAAACTTTGAAATAAGAGAAATTTTGGTTACTAAATTTAAGATATTTGGAAACTATTAGAAAATAAGAACATTATATTGTATTATTAATTTGTTTATGTAGATGGTGAGAACTCAAATACATAAGACGTGTATCTTGAATATTAGATCTTGGAAATGATAAATGTTAAATGTTAATTTTAAACATTAATGGAAAATTAAAATTGGGAAAAATTCACTAGGTCATTGATTGTCTAAAAAGATTGAATGTTAAAACAATTAATATATATATATATAAACTAAAAACTATTGATAAATGTAAGAAAGTTAGTTTTTATTTAATTGATATAATAAGAATTGTATTAATTTAAATATGAGACAGTACATACTAAGGGGAAAAGAGAGGAAACATTTAATGTAATAGTCTGAGATTTGTACTAAAGATAATTGTATGTTATTGAATTATTGACCAACTCAGCCACCATGTTGCTTTTCAAATATTTAAATGTAAAATTGGAAAATCAATAAAAAAAAAATTTTCCCTTTGTGTAAAGACAGATGCAAAAAACGAGTTAAATAGTTCTGCTTTCTCCCTGTTGCTTGTCACCTTCTTGCCACTTTCCCCCACTAATGGACCAATCATTTCCTTAACTTTTTTTTTGTTTCTTATATGTTGAAAAAAGCTTTTTTTGTTATTTTTGACTTTGGTCGCAAGCCTTAGTTCATTTTGAGCCCTAGCTTCCCTCACTTCATCTTTGCAGGCACGGGCTGTTTACTGATATTCTGCCTTAGTTATGTGCCCCTCTTTCCACTTCCTATACTTGTCCCTTTTATCTTTCAGTTTGTCAGAGAGTTCTTTATGCAGCCATGCTGGTTTCTTTTGAAAGCTGTTCTTTTTCTTCTTTGTTGGTATTGTGCTAGACTGGGCCTTTATTATCTCACTTTTCAAAATTTCCCAAGCTTCTTGAGTTGTTTTCCCCTTTAGGATTCTCATCCATGGAATTCTTCCCAAGGTCTCTCTAAGTTTATTAAAATTAGCTCTTTTAAAGTCCAAGACTCTAGTTTGGCTGTATTCTATTGCTTGTGCTTCCATAATGTTGAATTCCAATATTGCATGATCACTTCCCCCCAAGGTTCCTGTGGCTTTGACACTTTCTATCATTTCATCTCTGTTAGTGAGAATTAAATCCAATATGGCTAATCCCCTAGTTCCCTTCTCTACTTTTTGGGAGAGAAAGTTGTCTGCTAGGTTTGTCAGGAATCTGTTAGATCTTCCACTTGGTGCAGAGTTTGTCTCCCAGTTGATATCAGGGTAATTAAAGTCCCCCATTACTATTGTGATGTGCTTCCTACATACCTTAGTTAACTGACTAGCAAAAAGTTCATCTATTTCCTCTGTTTGGTTGGGTGGCCTATAGTATACACCTATGGCAATGTCATTTTTCCCCCTTTTATATTGAACCAAATACATTCAAGTTTACAGTTTTCATCATTGTTGTGCTCTATTTCTGTAGAGATAAAGTTATTTCTTATATAGAGAGCAACTCCACCTCCTCTTTTGTTTAGTCTATTTCTTTTAAATAATTTAAATCCCTCTAGCTGTGTGTTCCATTTGTGGGTTTCGTCCCACCATGTTTCTGTAATGGGAACAATATCATATCCGCCCTCATTTACCTGAATTTCTAGTTCACCCTGTTTACTGTTCATACTCTGCGCATTGGTGTACAGACATTTGAGTCCTTTATGACTGACCCTGTGTTTACTTGCTACATAACTTGTGTGGTGCCTAAGTTCCCCTATCTTCTTAGATTGCCGGGGACAGTGATGTTCTGTATCAATTAACTCGCTGTCCCCGTTGTTTAGTTTAAATATTCCTTCAGAAAAGCTGTGAATTTATTGCTAAGTAACTCAGTCCCTTTCTTGGATGGATGCAGACCATCTCTTTTGTACATTTTTTCATTGGACCAACTACAGACATCGTGACTAATATAACCAAAGCCTTCTCCTTTGCACCACTCCTTTAGCCACATATTAAATTCTGCTATACGCTGGCCTTTTCCATTTTGCTCCTAAAAAAAACATCTCTAAGGCTGAGAAAGTAACCAGAATTCCTCAAAGTGCCTCTTGGTGTTCCTTCCCATCAAGTTCCAGCAGAGTGGGTATGCTCTAGGTCCCCTCCATTAAATCTTGCCCTTTTGTGGGACCTAGAAAGTGTACCTTCTCTGTTGCACCACACACACACACACACACACACACACACACACACACACACACACACCCATGCCAAAACAGCAACCCCCAGACATAAGGATGGTGCCCTGTCTCCTAGGGTTCTGGAAAGGTTTGAAAACTTGACTTTGGTCATAGGCCTGGGGTTGATGTTTGTTATTTGTTTAATGGTCCCTGTTTTGCTTTGTGGATTTTGTTATGAGAACTTTTTAGTGTGGGATGCCTGTTGATTTAATATGTTTAGTTGTTTTTATGTCTTTTTTAGCTTTGTGCATCACCCAGAGTCCACTGGAGTTGGGTGGCCAGTAAATTTACATAAATAAATAAAAGCATTAATAACATTAATAACAATAAGCAGATAGCTATTTCAATGGCAGTGTTAACTCAGAAACATGTGCTTACATTTCACATTCTTAATGAATTCACTAAAACTAGTGTTAGTATTTAGGTTTACTTGCAGGGTCTAGGACAACTCACTGCAGTCAACTCACACGGGACAACTCGCTGCAGCCAACTTGCAATTCAACGCTGTATTAATCATTTCATTCAGGTACTTTTATTATTGGTAACCACGTTTTCGTCAAAATTATTGTAACTCTTGTGTTTCTGGATTGACTTTATTATTATTGGCCATGGTTCCATCAAAATTAAACTTTTGCATTTGTTGAGTTGTCCCACGGCAAGTTGGCCATGGTGAGTTGTCCCATTTCCATTACTTGCATTCTCTATATAACATCTTTAACTTCTTGACAGTAACTTCAACATTTCTTTCAGTGAGAAAAACATTTCTGTTAGAAAGCTTTCTTTATAAGTTGTACTCAATTATTAAGGATTTCACAAAAGAAAGTGAGCACATGTCCAAGACTTCCCAGCAGAATTCATTCTTATCATATTGCCCTCAATTAGCTTACTGCAACAGACTTTTCACATTTAATTCATTTTAGAACAGAAGCAATTTTAACTTATGTTTTTCTCAGTATAGCATAAAAACATGTAAAATGTCCAAATAAACTATGGAAATACTAAAAAGAAATCTGTAGAAGTAACACAGTTGATTGCATTTTTATCATTGTGTCCTGGTTTGCAGACTGTACTATGGCAGTTTGTTTAAATATGGTTTGTGGAAGAATCCACAGTTGCCTGGGGTCACACAGTATACTCTTTGGTAAAATAGGATTAGAATGTTATTTATTTTATTTATTTATTATTGGGACTTATATGCCGCCCTATCTCCTGAAGGACTCAGGGCGGCTAACAACAGTAAAATACAACGATACAAAAGTTAAAAAGAATTAAATTAACAGCCCCAATAAAATAAATTAAAATTGAAGTTAAAAATTAAAAAACATTTTAAAATCCCTGTCGTCAGTCCAGGTCAGCCTGATGGAAAAGAAGTGTTTTAAGGCCGCGGCGAAAGGACCGGAGATCCGGGGCCATCCGGAGCTCAAGGTGAAGTTGGTTCCATAGGGCTGGCGCTCCCACAGAGAAGGCCCTCCCCCTGGGGGTCGCCAGCCGACATTGTCTAGCCAACGGCACCCTGAGGAGGCCCTCTCTGTGTGAGCGTACTGGGCGATGGGAGATCGTTCCTGGCAGCAGACGGTCCTGCAAATATCCCGGGCCTAAGCCATGTAGGGCTTTAAAGGTAAGTACCAGCACCTTAAATCTCACCCGGAGGACAACCGGTAACCAATGCAGCTCACGCAGGAGGGGTGTAATATGGGAGTATCGGGATGCTCCCATCACTGGATATGTGGATAGAGTGTAATATTTTCCTTTTTCATGTCCACCAAAAAAAGCACAGGATCTGTGTAAAATAGGTGATCTAATTATTAACCAAGGCAGTAGGCCAAAAAGTATCAATTATTCTATCCTTATTTTTAATTACACCCTTCAAAGAAGCTATTCAGACTGATCAATGCGAGGCATGAATAGAATTTAAATCAGCAACACTTAAATTGTTTGCAGACCAAACAGATTGGAAAGCTTCATGTTATCAGAGTGTGATCAGTGGGACTGTTCCAAAATCAAGAAGTCTGCACAATTATATGGAAACTCTGTGCATAAAGATCCATTTGTGTGTTTCTTTAACCATATCTGCACAAAACATAGGCATACAGTAGATGTTACTCATTTGTCTGCCTTTCATTTAGAATAACAACAACAATAATATTAATAATAATAGAGTTGGAAGGGACCTTGGAGGTCTTCTAATCCAACCCCCTGTTCAGGCAGGAAACCCTATACCATTTCAGACAAATGGTTGTCCAGTCTCTTCTTAAAAACTTCCAGCGTTGGAGCATTCACAACTTCTGGAGGCAGGTTGTTTCACTGATTAATTGTTCCAACTGTCAGGAAATTTATCCTTAGTTCTAGGTTGCTTCTCTCTTTGATTAGTTTCCATCCATTGCTTCTTCTTTTTTTGTATATATTTTATTAGAATTTTTTTCTTTAACATGACATAAATCATTATAAAACAGAATGTTGTCTGGGTGGCATTTATAAAACAATCCTTAACAGTTAATTTCTATAATCTATATTCCATCTGTTAATTTCGTTTGTTTTCCCCTATCCCTAGCGTATCGTTCCTTGAAAAACATTAGATTAAAGCAATTTTGTTTGTTTAACAACAGTTAAATATATAATCTCAATGGTCCTATATATCGTTTTAGTTGCCTTATCTTAAATCCTGTCACTATATTTCAGTTTATTTTGCCCTCAAAAGAAAGAAAAAACATTTACAAATAACAGTCTTTTTTTAACACTCAACTATATTTATGTTTCATCTTTTTTTCCTCCCTTCATGCAAACCTTCTCATACTTTTGTATTTCCCAATCAATGTAAAAATAAAGAAGAAAAGAAAACAACAAAGAACAAGAACAACTTATTTCTCCCTTTACATTCTAAATGTTCTTACAAATAACAATCATTTCAACATTCAGCTATATTTACATTTATGAATTTAATTCTGTATATATATATATATATATATATATATATATATATATATATATATATCCTCTATACTTTTATATTTCTTAATAAAGAGACAAAAGAGAGGCAAATACAAAGTTAAAGAAAGGGAAAGAAAAAAAGAAAAAGAAAAAGAAAAAAGAAAAGAAAAGAAAAAGAGAAAAAAGAGGAAGAGATATACATTTTTTCCAATTCAAAAAATATCCATTTCCTCAATTTCCACTCTTCTCAACCTATACTAAAAATATATTTAATCTATTTAAACTTTAAACATTCCCTTTAATGTTTCCAGTCATCTAATCCTCTAAAACTCATTTAAAACATATCTTTTATATTTTATTCCTGTTTAAATCATTCCAACATAAAAGAATAAAACAAAAAAGGAAAAGGAAAAAAATCCCTCTAAAAGTAATATGTTTCAAGATTTTCCCGTTATTCAGCCAAATTCAAACATATGTGTCTTCTTTCCCCTATATTCCAAATTGTTTAGACATATTAAAATATTTCCCTTTTGAATTAAGTCATGGTTTTTTATTTTAAATAGTTCCATCCTCCAGTCTCTTTCCTCAGGGTTACATTTAATCATCTCTGCTATCTTCTCCTGAAGAAATTCTTGAAATGAAGTTAAGTTGAAAGTAACTTGGTTCATACTCTCAAGGTTCTTCTGCGTTATCTTGTAGTTTAAGGTCATTGTCCTTTGGAAGCTTTGCTGCTTATTATATATCTTTTGTAAAGTAAGCGTTTTGATCCTTTCTTCTATATTTTCAGAAATTTCTTGAAGTGAAATTAAGTTGAGATTAAGTTGATTCATCCTCTCAAAATTATTCTGCATCTCTGTATAGTTTAAAGTCATTGTCCTTTGAAGTTGTTGTTGCTCATAGCATATTTCTTTTTGTAACGTACTCATTGTTTCAGCCATGTTATTGTTTACACAGGTGCAGTTTAAGAGCTTAAGAGTTCAAAAACAAAAGAAAAGAAGGGGAAAAAAGAGATCCTCATCTGCCAGCAGGTGTCAGCATTTACTCATTTATCATGTCTTTCTGTTTGTTCCTTTCTGTTTGTTCCTTCTCCGGAAAAATAAAAAAGGTGCCGCCCGAACAAAATCTCTTCAAAGATTTTTTCTTGGGGATTTCTTCTTCAGGAAACGTAAGTAGGATAAAGAAAATCAATATTCTTACCCAGATTCAAGCATGCTGTTTATTATTTGCTTATTTGATCGCTTTGACCCCTGTTGGTATTTCAGCTGTGACTGGACACGACGTTAGCCAGCCTTTTCTTCTGTTGGTTTTTGGGAGGGTTCTCCTGGGTTGTTCGGAGAGATTACCAGTGGAGGAAGCAAGCTGGCTGTAAATGGGCTGAGGTGGGTGGCAGGGGGCAAAGGAGGCACAGCCATACCTAAACGTCCCATTCTGCCTCTCTACAGATGTCATATCTTTCCTGTACTCCTCAATAGAGAACCAACTTGTATGAGAGAGCAGGTTAGGAAATGATAGGTAATTTTGGCATTTTCCTACTCAAGTATACTTTATGGCCACTTCTACCTCTTCTTCTGTCACAAATACCCACCCACCAATCAAACCCCCACCTAAGATTACAACTTTCAACTGACAGTCAACAGCCTAAGCATCCTCAGTTCCTGGATCTCAAAGCGTTAGACTTCTGGGGCTCCTTATATCCAAGAACCTGGATGGTCAGTCACTTTAGCAGCTAGAATAATGGCTATCATCTTTATGACAAACCAAATGAAAACAAAACAAACAAAAACCATCCACAATGGCCACTATGAGGTTTTGTTTTGTTTTTTGCAGTAGTTACTCTGCTTTTATCCATAATGCCCAAGATCCAAAACATCCAGTACATTGTATTTTGGAAAAATAAAGACTGTGATTACTATTTTGTTTCAAGATACAATATTCCTGAGCTCTGGCAGTTCCTTCAGTTGTACTATCACCCAGCTGACCTACAGATACAGGATAGCTGATTCCCACTGGCTCTCACACCACAAACCCAGTTCATGCCTACAGAAACATGTACCTTCTCTTCCAGTGCCCCCATTCTTTCTTTCAGATGCAACTGGAGACGTTCATTGGATTCAGATAGTAGCTTATCTACTGTTTCTGACAGGTGCTTGTTGTGGTCATCATTCATTTTCTCCCTTTGGTGTGCCTATTTTTTTCAAGAGGGAGAGAGAGCAAAAGTAGTCAGGATTATCTGGAGGTCATTCCTCCAGTCTACTGTCTTACCCTCTTGCCTGTAATCAATGACTTCATCACACCTAGGATCCCTCATTTCCATATACATTACTATTAATGTATTTGTAATACTCCCCATCAGAAGCTGTCTTATACTAAGAACATTGATCCATCTACCATATTACTGTCAAAACTGACTGCAAACAGCTCTACAGGAATTTGTAGAAATCTCCATCGTTTTCAGCCAAGATTGAACTTGGAACATTGTTCATGCAAAGCATGTGCTGCACCACAGAGGCACAGCTCATTAGCAAATGGTCTAGCACCTGCAGTACTCATCTAATTCCACCCAGTTTTTCATTCATGCCCTCACCCACTGGAGCTCCTGATTCTTCTCTTCCAGTTGAACCTCAAATTGACGCAAACACTCTTCAAAATTGCCATGCCTCTCCTCTGCCTAGAAAAAGAAGTGAATGAGAGAATTAAGCCATGCTTTCTTTTTCTTAGAATTCAGAATCCTCCCATTTTTCCTATTTTCTTTTGTCCTCCAACACCAGCAATCAGTGTTCCGTTGGCCATTCCCTTCCTACATCTCTTGATGGAATGTTCAATTTCTTCCCTGTTTTGCACAGTACCTTGTTAAGGGCAGCTACTCACTGGGCCAGCTGGGCCTCTATCTCAGGTAAAGTCTCAGCCTTCTGAAGAGTCTGCTGAAGTTTCTGCTTTTGGCATCTTCCAGCCAGTCTTGTAACTGCCTGTTTTTTTTCTTCACTCTACACAGGAGAAATAACTACTTTTAAGGAGTTGTCAAGAAACAAAACCCTGAGCTTCCGGATGGCAAGGCGTCGCCGGAGGCAGCCATTCTTAGGCTGTCAGCCCCGTGGCTCCGTAGAGCCTCCGAAAACAGCGTCGATCAGCTGTTTCGGAGACTCGGAAGCCCCCTCCTCAGGAGAAGAGGAGGGGGCGAGCGCCCAGGTAGGGGTAGAGCTCTCTGGGGCAGCTGAAGGATCGAGCCCCCCCGAAGCCTGGGCATGCTCCGGACTGCGAGGCGCTTCTGCTCCGGGCTTTTTGGAGCAGAACAAGGCGTCTGCAACCATCCCTGCTAGCAAGAAAGAACTTTGGAGAACGAGGACGCAGGCAGAGCGATACAGGAGATTCAGGTTAAAGTGGTCTTTTGATCTTTAACTCAATGGACTTTGTTGAGCTTGAAAGTGGAAGTGCTTAGCAGACAATAGCGGGTGAAAATGGCGGCTATATCTTCTAAAGTTCCTGCTCTGGTGCAGCAGCCTTCGTTGCAAGCTTTATTACCCCCTGCACCCGTATTTGCATCAGCCTTTACAGTCAAAGATTTGCAGAATGTGATGCAAGAGATTATGGAAAAGCAATTGCAACAATTTGCTGAGATAATGGATAAAAAGCTGGAGGAGAAGTTAACAGAAAAATTAGCTAAGGTTATGGATGAAAAGATTACAGAGAAACTAACAGAAATAAGAGCAGACATTTTATCTGCATTTCAAGGTATGGCTATATGTATTGAGAATTTGGATGAAAGAGTGGAAGATCTCAGTCAAAATAATACTAGATTAGAAGTAAAAATGACAGAAACCGAAAATGTGGTGGAGAAAATTGATTGTGATTTGACTTCGGTACAGTATCATCAGATGGAGTTTGCTGTGAGGATTAGAGGCTTAAAAGAAGATCCTAAAGAAAATTTGAAGAAAATAGTTTCTGAGGTTCTGGAAGGGTTTATGGGGCGACCAGTAAATGAAATAATGGAAGATATAGATAAAATTTTCCATGTTAATTCGTGGATTGCAAGACAAAGGAAATTACCCAGAGATGTGGTGGTTTATTTTACAAAGAGAGTGATTAGAAATGAGGTTATTCAAGCCTCCTACAATACTGAATTTGCAATTGCCGAGCAAAAAGTCTTGATTTTAAAAGAGATCCCTCCAAGAATTTTAAATAGAAGGAAGAAATTTGCTTTTTTGACACAAGAATTGAGACGACGTGATATCAAGTTCAGATGGGAGATACCAGTGGGCATGGTGGTGACTCATGAAGGTATGAAGCATCGTTTCACTACGGTGATTCAGGCACGTGATTTTTACAGTAATGTTTTAAAAGCAGCCCCCATACCACTCTTGGAATCTACAAAGAAGAAAGGTGAGAGAGAGTCTCAGCAACACAGAGAGAATCTACAAGGTGCCGAAGGAACAATGCAGACAGATGAGAAAGTTATAAGAGTGGATCAAATTTCAGTGTCACAGGAGGAGGCCAGAAAATGGAGGAGGCGTGCTGCTTCTAGACGAAGGAGATGAGCCTGAAGATTTAGTTGTAGAACTGAAGGAGATAATAATGCAATAAGGATTATAAAAGGTGGTTTTAGAAGAGTAAACGGGAATTGAAATTGTTAAAAGGGTTAAATATTTGGGGATATATTTTTCACCCTCAAATGTAGAGTTATATAAAATAATTATGTTTTGTAATATTTTATGTTGTTTTAATTTTAAGATAATTATGAAAACTTAATTGGGAAGAACTGTAGTAGTGCTTACTGAAATTTTGAAGGTTATGATTTGCTATTTGGTTGGTATGTATATCTATTGTGTGATAAGAAGGTGGATAATGTGTTTAAGGTATATATTCTATGATATGCTCTGTTGCAAGTTTGGGAAAAAGTATAGATGAAAGTTAACTTGTAAGTTACTTTTATGGGTAATAATGAAATACGTAATAGAAATATAAAAATGATGTGATTACATATAAAAAATTTTAAGTTTGAAAAGTAATGTATTATGGTACTTGAAGCTCTATAATATATTAAGAGAAGGAAAGATTGCATATACTTGGTTTTAGTATGGAAAATTAAAGACCAGGTGGAAAGAAAAATAGAAAATTGGTTTTTTAATGATTGATGTAAATGTGTTTTGTCTGTAATTGTTTTTGTTGGGTATTTTTATTGATACTATTGTTGTGGATATCTAGCAGATGTCGAATTTAATCACGGAAGCAAGACTTTTAGTAGGGTAATATTGGAAGAAGGAAGAATTGCCGATTATAGAAGAATGGACTGTAAAAGTTCCCAACTTGGAGGATATGGCAAAGACTTTAGTGTATTTGAAAGACTATTTGCAACAGAGAGACACTGTGGTGTAAATATGGGACTAAAAAGTATTATCCAGTATTTGTATAATTATTGATGTGATATTTATACTGTTTGGAATTAATTTATATGAGTTAAAGTGCGATAGTTTTAATAGTTTATGATTGTTTGCATAAGTTAGATTATGACTGTTTGTATTCTTATACCCTGTACTTAGCTCTGGGAAGTCGGGGAGGGGGGAGGGGGAAGGGAGGGAGGGGTTAGGGAGGGTTGGGGAGGGGGAAGGGGGTGGGAGGGGTGGGGGTTGGGAGGGGTTTTGTTTTGTTTTGTTAAAGATAAAATGTACTGTAAAACTTTTCAATAATAAAAAAAAAGAAACAAAACCCTGCAAGATGAGCCATCATATAAGTAACTGAGTATTACCCACTAGTAGTATGCATGTAAAAGCAAGTGGGGGGATGGG
This sequence comes from Daboia siamensis, assembly GCA_024449315.1. Classification (NCBI taxonomy): domain Eukaryota; kingdom Metazoa; phylum Chordata; class Lepidosauria; order Squamata; family Viperidae; genus Daboia; species Daboia siamensis. Next base: position 21,980 of record JAKJMR010014572.1, on the reverse strand, counting down.
CAACTTCCAACTCATCTGCAGGATATGCAGAATGTGAACATTAAGGATAACCATACATTAGCAGGGAGATATTGGAGCCAACATAATAAATAGAATAACGAAAAGGAAAAAGTAGGAACTCACTTGTCTGTAAAGGGATTCCTTAGTGGCCAGCTCATTCTCCAGCTTGTCATTGACATCATGAAGAGATGTTGCCTCCCGCTGAGCACTCAGGTATCGTTTTTCTAATGTGGTAATTTGTTCCTCCATGTCTTCTCGCTGAGCTAATACCTGTTACCCATGCCACATGAGAGAAGGAAAAGATTAAAAAATGGCAGGGGATGGATAGAGTCATCCTCTCTCCAATTCTCTGAAAAATAAGAAACCTTTGCCCAGATCCTTCAGTTACTAGTTATAAGTGAAACTAAGATTTTCTAGGTCTTATAGATTATACCACTTTTCAGTTAATTTGCCCATTACATGCAAAAACTATACATTTCATGACATGAAGCCACTTGGTGTACAGGCAGTCTTCAACTTATGACCACAATTAGGACCAGAATTTCTATTGTTAAGCAAGGTGGTTAAGTGGGTCACTCCTGATTTTACAATCTTTTTTTCCACAGTTGTTAAGTGACTCACTGCAGTTGTTAAGTGGATTGTGTGGTCATTAAGTAAATCTGGCTTCCCCCATTGACTTTGCTTGTTGGAAGCCACCTGGGAAGGTTGCAAATGGCAATCACATGACCATGAAGATAATAATAATAATAATAATAATAATAATAATAATAATAATAATAATAATAATAATAATAATAATAATAGTTTAATTTCTATACCGCCCTTCTCCCGAAGGACTCAGGGCGGTGTACAGGGCAATAAATACAATAAAAAATACAGTGTACAAAACTTAAGACAGAATTAAATATTAAGCCCAGTTACAATAAAATTAATTAAAATTAATATTAAAATTCCCAAACCCATCAGACCAGGCCAGCTGATTCAAATAAATAAGTTTTTAGATCACGGCGGAAGGAGCGAAGGTCAGGAGCCATCCGGAGCTCAACCGGTAAACGGTTCCAAAGGTCTGGCGCGCCCACAGAGAACGCCCTCCCCCTGGGGGTCGCCAGTCGACACTCTCTGACCGACGGCACCCTGAGGAGGTCCTCTCTGTGGGAGTGCACTGGACAAAGGGAAGTTGATGCCAGCAGCAGGTGCTCCCGTAAGTAAACCGGACCCATGCCATTTAGGGCTTTATAGGTCATCACCAGCACCTTGAATCTCACCCAGAGGGCAACCGGAAGCCAATGCAGCTCGTGGAGTAGAGGTGTTACATGGGAGTATCGGGAGACCCCCAACACCACTCGCGCGGCTGCATTCTGCACCAGCTGAAGCCTCCGCGTGGTCCTCAAGGGCAGCCCCATGTAGAGAGCATTGCAGTAGTCTAAACGAGAGGTCACAAGCGCATGAGTGACTGTACGCAAGGCATCCCGGTCCAGATAGGGCCGCAACTGGTGCACCAGGCAAACCTGGGCAAAAGCCCCCCTAGTCACAGTTCCTATATGATCTTCCAAGGAGAGCTGTGAATCTAGGAGGACACCCAAGTTGCGAGCCCTATCTACGGGGGGTAATAGCTTACCCCCCCCATAATTAGAGGTGGAATAATCTGAATTTCCCGAGATGCCGACACGCACAACCACTCAGTCTTGTCGGGATTGAGCTGAAGTCTGTTCCTCCCCATCCAGACCCTAACCACCTCCAGGCAACGGGACATCACATCGAGGGCATCACTGGGGTGGTTTGGGGTGGAGATGAAGAGCTGGGTATCATCAGCATACTGATGATACCCAACCCCAAAACCACGAATGATCTCACCCAGTGGCTTCATATAGATGTTGAACAGGAGAGGCGAGAGGACCAACCCCTGAGGGACTCCACAAACAAGAGGCCTCGAGGCCGACCTCTGCCCTCCTGCCAACACCGATTGCGAATGTCCCAGGAGGTAGGAGGAGAACCACTGCAAGACAGTGCCTCCCACTCCCAACCCCCTGAGACGCTGCAGTAAGATACCATGGTCGATGGTATCAAAAGCCGCTGAGAGGTCTAACAGGACTAGGACACAGGAACAACCCCTGTCCCAAGCCCGCCAGAGATCATTCACCAGCGCGACCAATGCCGTCTCTGTGCTGTACCCGGGCCTGAAGCCCGATTGGTACGGGTCCAGATAATCAGCTTCCTCCAAGAACAAAGGGAGCTGATGCGCCACCATGCTCTCAACAACCTTCGCAAGAAAGCGAAGGTTGGAGACCGGACGATAGTTGTTTAAAACAGCTGGGTCCAGGGCAGGCTTCTTGAGGAGAGGTCTCACCACCGCCTCCTTCAAGGCAGTGTTCCCTCACTCAAAGAAGCAGTTATCACTGCCTGGAGCCAGCCTCGTGTCCCCTCCCGAGCTGCATAAACCAGCCAGGAGGGGCACGGGTCCAATAAACACGTGGTAGAACTCAGCTTCCCCATGATCCTGTCCACATCTTCCAGAATCACAGGATTGAACTCCTCCCAGATAACATCACCAAGACCGCCCATGTCCTCACTGTCAGACTCTGCCCAGTTGGAGTCCAAACCGGTCTGGATCCAAGCGATTTTGTCCGACAGATGTTGGCTAAACTCCTCGGCATGACCCTGCAAGGGCTCCTCCCTCACCTCCTGATTAAGGAGGGAGCGGGTCACCCTAAACAGGGCGGCCGGGCGATTATCTGTGGACGCAATGAGGGTAGCAAAGTAATTAGACCTTGCCATCCTCATCGCCGCGAGATAAGACCTCATAGAGGATCTTAGTCGCAATTGGTCGGATTCAGACCGGCTGGATCTCCAACAGCTCTCTAGGCCCCGTCTCCGACGCTTCATCTCCCGGAGCTCCGCTGAGAACCATGGAGCCCACTGGGATCTGTACCAGGTCAGGGGCCGCATGGGTACAACTCGGTCGAGTGCCTCCATGGCTGCCTTTTCCCAGGCTTCCACTAGAGCCTCGGCTGAGCTGTGAGTGAGGGCTGCAGGTGGGGACCCAAGCGCCACCTGGAACCGCTCAGGGTCCATTAAGCGCCTAGGGCGGAACCATCTAGTTGATTCAATGACCCCATGACGGGGAGTGGCAAAACGGAAGACCAGCCGCAGGAGATGATGATCGGTCCATGACAGGGGCATAACAATTGGGGAACCCCCACCCAGATCATCTAACCACCGTCCAGATAGGAAAACCAAATCGAGTGTGTGACACCCCCCCATGAGTCGGGCCCTGAATTACTTGCATCAGGTCCATGGCCGTCATGGAAGCCATGAACTCCCGAGCTAACTCAGATGATCCCCCCAGGGATGGTAGATTGAAGTCACCCAAAATCATAAATTTGGGGAACTCAATCACCAAACCCGAGAGGATGTCGAGAAGCTCAGGCAGGGCTGCTGCTACGCAACTAGGCGAAAGGTACACCAGCAGCAAGCCCAACTGAGCCCTAGGGCCACATCTCAGGAGGAGAGACTTACACCCGGATATTTGGACAACGGTGGCCTCCCATGGACATAAGGTCTCCCTCACAACTACCACCACACCCCCGCCCCTACCCTGAGCCCGAGGCCGGTGGAGCACCCGGAAACCTGGTGGGCAGAGATCAACCAGAGGGACACCACCCTGTGGGCCCAACCAGGTCTCCGTAATGCAAGCCAGGTCCGCACGCTCCTCATCAACCAGATCACGGATGAGAGGAGCCTTATTGACTACGGACCTGGCATTAAAATACACCAGCCTGAGCTCAGGTGGCTGCTCATCCTCGTTCCTGGAACCACGGGACGAAACCAGAGGGTCGGAGCACATCACCGCTTGAAGACAGCGGGGACGCACTCCTGGGTGTTGATACGGCCCTCTGTTCGGACGCCTGCTGCCATTCCCTAACGTTGTGGGAATAGATAATCCCACACCCCGCTCCGGGGCCCCGGAGGCAACCAACTGAGATGCTGCAATGGTCATACTGTAAGTGTGAGGACTGTTTGTAAGTCACCTTTTTCAATGCTGTTGTAACATTAAATGGACACTAAATGAATGGTTGTAAATCAAGAACTCTTCTGAATCCAATCTTCTTCTCCAGGATGTTGGAGGACCCTTCTCCTTCGGGAGAAGGGCGGTATACAAATAAAATTATTATTATTATTATTATTATTGGTGCTGCATGGGATTTGCCATCAGGCTGGGCTGGTATGGCGTTGAGGTCATCAGGGGCATGATCAGTGGCTTCTCGTTGATCCTCATAAGCATTGCTCCTAAGAGCAAGAGAATGTGACACAGACGGCTGGCAGTTTTTTTCAGAATTCTTCTCATTGAGCGTAACTTCCCATGGCTCACACGAGGGGCCTTGAGGGTTTGGCCTGAATTCCTCTGCCTTTACATTAATCTGAGGAGGCTTGACTTCTTGTGTCTTTACTTGTTGGGGGGAATCTCGTCATTCAGGTGGTGCGTTGGCGGCTCCCTGGCCAGTTGGCACATCTGGCAGCCAAGATTCTCCTCCATGGTTGGGCGTGTAGGCAGCAGCTCGGGATGCTGTTTCCCGTTGACGCGGTAGAGATTCTAGCCTGGCCTGAGCCCTGGCAATCTTGTCCTGCAGCAGCTGCTTTTCCTGCTGTGGAGTCATCACCGTTGCAGATGGACTTGTCCGGTTACCATCTGTGGTTTGGTTCGTTGGAGCCAGTTGTGTAGCTCCAGAGGGAAGGTCTCGTGATCCAGATGATGCTTTGTTGGTTCTCTGGCTATCTGGCACACCTGGTCGTGGAGATTCTCTTTCATGTCCACTTGGTCTCAGAGGACTTGTGGACAACTGCAGCGCTCCTGCCTGCTCATATCGAAACGCGCTGTGGTCGTCAAGGTAGACCTGCGTGCGGCTATGCTGGTTTCCACCTTCTGGCTTACTAGAATTGGGCTTGAGGGTAGCGCCTTGGAATGCCTTCTGAAAAGCTTCTGCTCTTGCTGACGCTTCCCACTGTTGCTGAAAAAGGTCAAGCTTGGCCTGGACTCACTTTTGTCTGGCCTCCATCTGCGCAGCTTCTTCTTCCAGTTTGGCTAATTCACCCCTTTGCAGTTGCTCCGCTTCTGTCACGCGAAGAGCTGCATTGGCCACTTTGGCTTCAATTGTTGCATGGGCAGCTTGGGCGGTGAAGCTCTCCACTCTGGAGGTTCAGGAACAATGGCTGTGGTGAGAAGATGCCTTGGAGTGACGGGAGGTGTCTGAGACATAAGCTTGCTTTGACAGGCTGCTGTGCACCTTGGGCCATGGTGACTTGGGACTCGAGGGTGAAGCTATTTTGGATGAGTGAGAAGAAGATTCATGTGCCCACTGGGATGATGTATGTGAATGCTGGGACACATCGTACTTGGCCTTCTCACGCAGTATGTCTTTCATGTGTAGCTCGCCCTGAGTGAGGCATTTTTTACTTTCTAAGATATGCTCACGTTCCTTGTTTAGCAGCTTGAGGTGTGGCATTATCTTTTCAAGTGTTGGATCCCCTAGTTGCGACTGTACTTTTTCAAGACAGTGCCAGTAGTCTTTCCATTTGAAGAAAAACTCCTCCGCTGAAAGAATGTGTTCGGGGGAAAGTTTCTCTTTAGGCACTTGGCACAGCTCCTGTAATTTCTCCCAGTTTCTTTCATGGTGCTTATAAAACCCATCCCATTTCTCCATCAAATTCGACCGCATAACTTCTGTAGGCTTTCTTTGTTGCCTCAGGTCATAGGGTTTCTGGGATGTATTTGGCCTCACTGAAGCTTGGACATCAGCTTCTGTGTACAAATCAAGGCAGGTTGGTTGAAGCAGTTCTCCATGCTTGATTGCTTGAAGCAGATCTTCTGAATCAATAAGACACGCCCCCATGGCTAGGACAGTTTCAGAAAACCTCCTAGCTATTTTTAACTAATTTGGTGAACTTCGTTCTTTGACCACCAGGGGACACCTTCTGCATGGTTAGAGACTTCAGGGAAGTTCACCCTTTGGCCACTAGGAGGGCACCGTTCCCTTATTTAGAACTAGCGGGACTGGGTAGGGTTGCTTTGCTTCAGCCTTCAGTTGCAGGTAACATAAATGTAGGCTTGTTGTTAGCAGTTTGCCACTAGAGGCTGCTGTTGCCTTGCCCATGCTTGGGATAGGCTTGCTGAATAATCTCCCTTCTGGAGATTTAAAACATATATTTTAGGATTGTTAGCTAAATCACGTGTAATAATAAGAAGGAGAAGGAGAAGGAGAAGGAGAAGGAGAAGGAGAAGGAGAAGGAGAAGAAGAAGAAGAAGAAGAAGAAGAAGAAGAAGAAGAAGAAGAAGAAGAAGAAGAAGAAGAAGAAGAAGAAGAAGAAGAAGAAAAAGAAGAAGAAGAAGAAGAAGAAGAAGAAGAAGAAGAAGAAGAAGAAGAAGAAGAAGAAGAAGAAGAAGAAGAAGAAGAAGAAGAAGAAGAAGAAGAAGAAGAAGAAGAAGAAGAAGAAGAAGAAGAAGAAGAAGAAGAAGAAGAAGAAGAAGAAGAAGAAGAAGAAGAAGAAGAAGAAGAAGAAGAAGAAGAAGAAGAAGAAGAAGAAGAAGAAGAAGA
>JAKJMR010014572.1:1080-15290 GCA_024449315.1 Daboia siamensis | reverse complement strand
TCAGGCAAGAAACCTTATACCATTTCAGACAAATGGCTGGCCAGTCTCTTCTTAAAAACTTCCAGTGTTGGAGCATTCACCACTTCTGGAGGCAGGTTGTTCCACTGGTTAATTGTTCTAACTGTCAGGAAGTTTCTCCTTAGTTCTAGGTTGCTTCTCTCCTTGACTAGTTTCCATAGAAACTAGTTTCCATAGAAGGATGCTTTCATGCCTTGTCATAAGTGTGAATCAATATCTTTCTCTGCCTATCACACTTGGGCTTATTTGAGGGCGCCACGTAGGGGCTTTCTATGTTTTTTCTCCACAAGCAGATTAAATTGATGCTTGTTTGCAGACAGTATAAAAGTTTTAGCTTGGCCACCAGGGGACGATGTCTGCTTTAACATAAATCCAAGCTTGCTGTTTACTTTCTGCATTCCAAGGGTAGGGGCCTCTTTCACTCAGCAGTAAACCAGGGGCTTGGTCACCATGGCAATTAAATGTTTTATTGACCAGCCAGAGACTGGGGGCCTCTTCTTGTCTGAACTGTTGTGAACAATGTAATGGAACTAAGAAAGCAGGATCCCAGTGTTAGAAGCAACATCAGAAATGCTTTTCTTTTCTTGCGCAAACGGGGGAGATGAAAGTGTCAAGCATAAGTAAAGGTCAAAACTTTGCAGCCACTTAATGAGGAGTTAAATGCTCACTTCTGCGTCTATAGCCACATTCCATTTATTCCAAGCAAATGGGGCGGGGAGAAGAGGCTTGAAGTAACTTTCCTCCCATTTTGCCCTTACCAAGGCAATTAATTGTTTTATTGCCCTTTTATGGCTGAGCCAGAGAGGCTGGAGAAATATGATTGCTGAATTAAGCAAGCAGGAGGGGTCAGGCTACCCACTCTCAGTAGTCTTTTAAACAAAAAGACTTTAGCAAACTAACATACTTTTCTCGTTTGAGTAAAAATACTGCTTTAAACACAAATTGGGTTTGCAACAGAGGGTGATATCTCTGATCTTCCCAGTCAAATTGAGGGGGAGCAGTTTCCCTTTGGAGAAGGCAGGCAGGGGAATTTGATCACACAAGGCTTGGAGATTGCAAGCTGATATACAGATACACACATCTGTTCTTTAGAAACACTTGTAAACATTCAAAGCATATCTCTCTGAGCAAGCAGAAAACTCATTTGCATTTCAAACGTGCAGGCCTTTTCTGGTAGAAGAAAGAAGGGGGGGCAATTCTCCAAAACACTTTAAGACAACTCAATGGCAAACGAGGCAGTAAGATTTAAACAGGCTATTCAAGCTGGTTTCCTTTTGAAAGGAAAGAGAAATCGTAGGGGTGGCTTGTTAACTCTTTCAGCACATTTCCAAACAGGAAGACAGGAAGAGACAGCAATTCATAGAGTTACACTTTGCTTCTTGCCAGAGCCAGCTGGAGAATGGCAAATTAATCATCTCCTTTTTTTTTACTGCAGCCAAATGAGGAAACATGCCATATTTTTAGAATGGAAATAATTTCATCATTTTTTTACTGTTCTGTTTCAAGTAAAGATGTGAATGCTGATCCCACCTGAAACAGCCAGAATAAACTCAAATAAAATGGGAATAATCAAATTACTTTATTTCTCATGCGTCCAATGTCAATAACTCACGGTTACAGCAATGGTCCATCCAGAATGAAAGATTGTAATTTGGACCCATCTCATTAGATAAAAGAATGATGAACTTTCCATCCTGTGCAAAGTTACATGTTGAAGATGGAGAGTGATATTCCCAGCCACGCCAGGGTTCATCCAGAGAGACAGTACAAAGACAAAGGCAGGAAGTCCTACCATAAACTATGAAAGCTCCACCCACTTAACTAGAAAGCATGGTATTCACTAGACAGCTAGACTACAATTTCCATAAGGCATCTCTTGAGGAAATAATGTTTAACCCTGTAAATGCTGAATACACTAACACAGTTCTCAATTCCTAAACTAGATATAAAATGGAGCAGCTGAATGCATACTGGTCCAGCACAACCTGGACTGTTACAAACAGTTGCAAATCCTTCAGCCCCCAGGAGGGAAATAGCCATGGATTTTATAGTGGAATTACCAGAAAGCAATGGGAATACTGTAATCTGGATGGTCACGGACTTCTTTTCCAAACAGGTGCACTTCATCCCTTGCCAAAAGATTCCCACCGCAAAAGCCTTAGCGAAACTGTTCATGCAGCATATTTACAGATTGCATGGGGCACCACAACGCATTATATTGGATAGGGGAGTGCAATTTACGTCGGCATTTTGGAATTAATTTTTATCCCTTTTAGGGACAAATCAAGGACTAACATCTAGTCATCCTCCTCAAGTGAATGGTCAATCTGAAAAATCTAACTCAGTACTTGAGCAATATTTAAGATGCTTTATTAATTTCCAGCAAACAAATTGGACAGCCCTACTACCTTTCGCAGAAGTTGCCTATAATAATGCAGTCCACTCCAGCACAGGTTACACTCCTTTTCAAATAGCTACCGGTCAAAGTTTCAACCCCATGCCAGAACTAACCCCAAATGAACCAGTAATCCCATCACTGAAAGAATGGATAGAACAATTACAAAACACCTGGCCAATAGTTAGAAAAGCCCTGGACGAAGCTAGACAAGCATATAAAGCACAAGCAGATAAAAGAAGAATTGAACCCACACCATTCATTATAGGTGAAATGGTATATTTGTCTACAAAATACCTAAAATCCTTACAACCCTGTAAAAAACTTGGACCAAAATACATTGGACCCTTTCCAATTAAAAGAATCATAAACCTAGTAACAGTAGAATTAGAATTACCCAAAAATCTTAGACAGATACACCCAAACTTTCACTGCAGTTTGCTGAAAAGAGAACAGTCACTATTACGGCCAAAAATTCCCCCACACACACCACCTCCAATCATGGTGGAAGGAGAACAACACTTTGAAATAAAGGAAATCCTAGACTCTAGAAGATACCATGGGACAACTCAATATCTAGTAGCATGGAAACACCTCCCCTCCTCACAAAACGAGTGGGTTCACAAATGTCATGTAAAAGCCCTGAAGTTTTTAAAGAAGTTTCATTCAGAGTATCCTAACAAGCCAAACTAACTTTTATACCTGTTTTGTTTACTTTACAGATGGATCTCTCTTATTTTTAAGGGCAGCCAGATGTCAGAATCCAGTTAGATTTCATTTCTACCTATCTTCTCTGATTAAAAATCCAGCCCTTGCGTTCTCCTGGATTCTGTCATACAAAAAAAGGGGAGGGGGAATGCATGGGGACTTTTGTTGCTTTCACTTCCTGTCTTCACTACAAAGTAACCTTTTGTTGATTCATTCCGTGTATACTAAACATAACAATATAGCCATCTGCCTTTCATGCTATGCCTCTCTGAAGATCTTCCCTGTGCCAACAGTGTGGGAAAAGGGGAAGGGGAAAGATACAACACTTGGAATCTGGGCAATAAAAGGATTGAATGATCGTGCCAACTGAGCCGGACTGAAATTATCTTCCCTGAAATAAACACCTAGAATCTGCCGGTTTGGATCGCCCAGAAGAACTGTGGGTTGGGGTGCTGCTGCTTGGAGAACACTTTAAAATGTTGAATGATGGGGAGGGCTCCCCAGATCCAGTCTAGCATGCCTTCAGTTAATTTCTCTTAATAAAGATTCCTGTTGGAAGAAAATATTTCCAAGAATTCTGTCTTCTTAAGATGTAAATTTAAGTGGGTCCTTACAGTCCGTAACCTTTAACTGGGCAAAACAATGCATTATAGGGCAAAACCTTTTCAATCAGGGTACTTCAAATGGGCTAACTTATAGAATGTGTCCAAATTCTGGGACCCATGACTCCCATGTAATTAAAACTTGGCAAATTTTATCAAACATTTTATGACACAAAAATGATCATAAAGCATTTTATGAAATAATTTAAAATGTCATAAAACATTTCCTGTCGTCCACTGCTGATGTTTGACTGTGATGTACAGCTCAACATGGGCTGCTTTCAAGGCAAATACATCTGTGAAAATCTCCCTAAATTTTAAAGAATGTTTCTAGTGCATTAGAAACTCTGTTATTGTTGAAGGCATTCAGGAATCTCTGAAACAATGGCCCAATGGGTAACGGGTTGTCTAGTATTTTACATATGGATGCCACTTAGCTTCATACATTAACCTTACATTATTTGCTGTTATAACACCAATCCCTCCTGAAAAACTCTCTATACTATATTGGCCTCTTCCATTTTCACAACCCATTACTGCCATGGGTATCCACCTATTGAGTAAGATGATTTTCTGAAAATTTCTCTCAAAATGATTCCCACCTTCTGAAGTTCATAAGCTGAAACATGAATAATGAGTAATGATTTATTGTAGACTTGTCCATCTTGGTGCCCTCCCAAAGTTCCTAGTCTTTGGTCATGTTAACTGGGAAGTTGCATAACCCAGAAGAGGTCAGATTAAAGACGGCTGAATTAAAAAATCTTCAATTGTCGCTGTTAGGAAGAATAGCTACAGTTAAAATGAATATTTTACCGAAAGTACTCTTCCTATTTCAAATGATCCATGTAAAATTGGGAAAGGTTTTCTTTGATGACCTAAATGCAACAATATTGAGATTTATCTGGCAAGGGAAGAAAGCACGAATTAAAGTGAATATGTTACAAGAAACCAAAAATAGTGGAGGATTTGGATTCCCGGACTGGCGTCTATATGATCAAGCAGCCATTTTACCATGGCTTAAAGAATGGATTACATTGAGAAATAAAAGACTATTGTACCTAGAGGGGCTTCACCTATAAATTGGTTGGCATGCCTTTCTATGGTATGAGAAAAGTAAAATACATAGATACTTCCAAAATCACTTTATAAGGAATGTGAATGGGAAAGAATAAAGCAGAAAATTTATATTAAACTACCTGAGTGGCTTTCAACAATGAAAGCTTTTGCTTACCCAAATTTAATTAACTATGACAAAGTCGTTACCTACAAAGATATTCTAGATAAGGAAGGAAAATTGAACGACAGACAAGACTTACATCAACAAGGTATTGACTTAGCATGGTGGATATATTTACAAATTCAAACAAGATATAGAAAAGATGCAAAGACAATGGGATTTTATAATGAACAGACAGAATTTGATAAAATATTATTAAAAACAAACGAAAACCTGATTAAGAAACTTTACAGATTTCTGCTAAACTTGAAGTTGGAAGAAGAACAAGTAAAAGATACAATGATAACATGGGCAAAAAACTTTGGATATTCTATAGATTTGGAAGACTGGCAAAAATTATGAGATAGAAATATTTAACTGACTAAAGCAGTTTCATATAAAGAAAATTTGTATAAAACATTTTATAGATGGCATATGACACCAGTAAGATTAGCTAAAATGTTTAAAAATACTTCAAATAATTGCTGGAAATGTAAAGAAAAGCCAGGTACCTACTACCATATCTGGTGGGTATGCCCTAAAGCGAAAAATTCTGGCTTAAGATACATACATGGTTGGAAAAAATGACTAAAATACAGGTTGAATTTAAACCAGAGCTGTTTTTGTTAGGAATATTAGGAGCTAAGTATGAGAAGGAGAATGAGTATCTAATATTGCATGTATTGACAGCAGCAAGAATAGCATTTGCCCAATACTGGAAAAATGAAAACCTACCAACTGAGGAGATTTTAATCAAGAAAATTTTAGAATGTGCAGAAATGGACAGATTAACAGAGATTAAAGAGAAAGAGGATTCAATTTATTTTAAAACGTGGGATAAATTTTACCAATGGTTAGGAAAATGAACTAGCAAGAAATGAATGTTATATGTTATTTTGAGTATATATTAGTAAGGAGAATGATATGTATTGACTAATTGATACCATATATGATTAACATTTAGCATATATATTATAGCTATTTACTGTTATATTAATTAGTGTTAATTGAACACATGTACCTGAACAATAGTCTGTTTGCTAAAGCTTTAAAATGTTATTGGGGGGCAACCCCAATGTTGTTCCCAACCCTGTTCCTACCCCAATCCCAATCCTAACCCCATCCCAAATCCTGATCCTTACCCTAGTCATATCCTCTTCCTAACCCTATAAAATTCAATAAAAACTCTTATAAAAAAAGACAGCTGAATTACTTGATCTAGATAAGAGGTAACCTGCCATATAGTAGACAGGTGGAACACAAAGCATTGCCTTTTACCTCCTTGAGGTCCCTTTGTAGCTTGGCATTAATCTCTTCAGATTTAATAAGATAGCGTTGGGCCGTGGCTAATTCTTCCTCCAGCTCTGCCATCTGCCGACAAAGAATGGTAAGTCTTTCTTTCAGCTGGGATAGCTCTCCTCTCTGGTGCTGGAAAACCTCTTCTAGCTCAGATTCCCGACCCCCATGCCCCAACTCAAGGGCCCCAGGTCCATTGGCCTAAAGAATAAAGAAAGTAAAGAGAGGCCCATGTATTATAAATTAATTCTGCTTGATATGAACATTAGGTATTCATCCTCCCCCCACTTCCCATGTTCAGTGCATAAGTGAGGCCTATAAATCAGTTATAAGGATCATTCTCTGTAAGCAAAAAATCCTAGTTTAAATTAGTGACAGTTCTGGGAAGCAAAAAACATCTCATTTATAGGACCTGATCAGTGTCTGTAGAAACAACACTGGCACATTATCTACAGAGTCTAACTCACTTGTCAAACTCCCATCTTATAATCGCCTTTTGACTTTCCTACATGAAGTACACTAAAAAAACAAGATTCCCCAAAGCCATGCATAATCTCCAAGGTCTTTTTGCAGTTCCTGGAGCCCTCATGATTATTAGTGAAACATGATGTTAGGAGGAAGCAAGACAGCATAAAGAACAAGAAGGAATTTAAACAGGAAAATGTCTGGAGCAATTAGGGACATTCAGAAAACAAAATATGTCACAATTGTTATGGAAGATGCTTCCACAACCCAATAAAAATTAAAAATGTCTCCACAGAAGGGCACAGTGAACATGGGTGCTTGATCTAACCAACTTTTTAAAGTGCCTCTCTATACTTTCTTCCACCCTTTTCTGCGTCCCCTCAAATTTGCCTTCCAGAGCCACTTACACATAACTGGGTATCTCCTTCTTTGCTGGAATCATCTAGGCCAGATCTGTGTCGGGCAAGCTGCTCTCGAAGGGAAAGAGACTGCAGATTGGAAAGAGGTAACAAAATTTTTAAAAGTGAGATGTGTAGAATTGCATAAAATTAATTTTAATGAATAAAAAGCAGGTGGCAACCAGAACAGCCCTTTTAGCAGCAATGAAGAATCTTTTTAGTATGGGAAATATATTCCCAACATTATATACTGGTTACTATGCTCCAGCATAAAACATTATGTCCACTGTTTCACTATCATGAATTTTCATCTAGATTCGGCAACTGCATTCATCCATACCACTGTCATGATTTTATGTAATCATGATTTGAACAAGCCAACATGGCCAGGTCCCACAAGGTAACAGTATAACTACCAGACTGTGTAGTAGTACCATAACCTATGAAATCTTCCCTGTAATTTGCAGTATAACCACTCTAAAACAATTCACACAGATGTTCTACAAGAATACCAAGTTCAGTACAGGTATTCCTTGAGTTATGACAGTTCACTTAGTGACCATTCAAAATTACAACACCCCACCCCCCAAAAAAATAGTACTTCACTCTTATGACCAACCACAGAGATGCTGCAACCTGCACCCTGTCTATTCCCCCCCCCATCCTGCCCCGCCGGGTCTCCACAGGCACTGGGCCTGCTTTGCTAGCCTCCCGGATTCCACTTGCTGTTCCCCAACCCATTTCCAATTGCTTACTTGCTTTTACTTGCTGGCTCTGGTGGAATTCAGGGGGCATGCCCTGCTGATTTCAGCAGCCTGGAGATCTGAGCCACCTGGGGGCCTGAGGTCTACTCAAATGAAATACGCTGGAAAGATAACAAAGTCAGGAGAAAAGTAATAGGAAAACAGGCTGAGATTGGCTCTGATCAGGTAACTCATTGCATGGACCCAGGTAAGAAAACCCAACAAGTAATTGGGGAAGTATTACTTGGGCAGTCGAGTAGGACTGGTATGTGTGTGAGACCTGGTTGACAGGATGTGTGAGATGTATTAGGGATCACTAGGATCCTGGAAATACGAGATGAGTCCTGAGCCCTGATCTGCACTTCCATACCTCCGCGAGATCAGTAAGAGATGGGCAAAGTGGAATGGTTTGGTTAACCTGGAGTGAATGGAGGTCTCGTATATAGGGAAAGACCAGTCATGGGAAACAGTAAAAGTAAACCTGTGAGTGAGGAGACTGATGGTGAATATTTGGATTTCCCCGGAAAGCCCATTGGTCAAATGCTAGCAGGATGGGATGGACCCATCTGGGGAAAATACACCCAGGATAACAGTAAAAGGTACCATGATTAAGTATTGTTGTTTCACTTGCCTGAAACACCCCATTTGGATGGATATAGTGTACTGACCTAATTTTGGTAGTACAAACTACTATACCTGTGAACATTTGGTGGAGTATGTAGTGAGGGAAAAGAGAAGTCAGGGATAAATAAGTTATGTAAAAATTTGGACACCTGATGTTGGAATATATCGCATCTCAGAAAAATGTGAAGAAGAGACAAAAAGGGAAGGTGAAAAATGATGGGATGTCCTTGAACATTTACCTCCACCATATAATTCTGGAGCTCCGATGGAGCCCCCGGAGGCAGTGGAGGAATCAAGGAAAAATCAATATTCAAGACTTAGGAAGGAAATAGCCCAGAACCAGAGGGATATAGAGAATTTACCTCTTAGAAACCAAAGGGAAAATACTGAAAGAACTCAGAGAAGGCAGAAAAGAGAGGAACCTGAAGTACCACCTATGTACCCTCTCTGAGAGGTGCCCAATGGATTAGATGCAAATGAGGCTCCTGTAATAAGCTATGTACAAGATCCCTTAAAGCCGTGGTGGCAAACCTATGGCACAAGTGCCACAGGCGGCATGTGGAGCCATCTCTGTGAGCACACGTGCCATCGCTCCAGAGGGAGGCGGGGCCAGGCTGCTTCCCTCCACCTCTCCACGTGCACCTGGGCTCTCACTCTCTCTCTGCACTGGGAGTCAGCAGCTGCAAGAGCTGGGCAGATCTGGGCTGGATGGTGGAGGCAGCTGCCGGCGCGAGTCCAGGTATGCCTACAGAGCAATTTCGTGCCCCCCCACACAGCTGATCCGAGTGGTAGAGGCCTTTTCCAAGCCTCTGGAGCTCTCATCCATGGACGTGGGGTGATTTTGTGGTGTGCCAGCAGCCTGATCCGGGCTCTGGAGGCCTGGAGAAGGCCTCTGCTGGCTGGAGGCCTGGAGAAGGCCTCTGCTAGCCCCACAATGGCCGATCCAGGCGGCAGACACCTTTTCCAAGTCTTGAGCTCGCATCCATGGCTGCGGGGCAATTTTGTGGCACGCCAGGAGCCCGATCCATGCTCCGGAAGCCTGGAAAAGGCCTCTGCCACCCAGATCTAGGGCTGCACACCAATTTTGCATACCTCCCCACGGCCGATCCAGGTGGCAGAGGCCTTTTCCAGGCCTCTGGAGCCCAGATTGGGCCGCTGAGGTGCAGGCCTTTTCCAAGCGGCAGCAGGGCTATCCGTGCAGGGGGGGGGAACGGCGGCGGCAGGGCAATCTGGGGGCTGGGGGGGGGAAACCTGCCCCACTTGTTTCATTGGGCGCAATACTCGAGGCGGCAAACAGCTGCATCATGCTGAAACCAGCCATTTGCTGCCTCCTGCCCAATGCAGCTGCCATGAGACTGTGGAACAAGCTGGGTGGTGGTAAGAAACCGGTATACCGGTTCCTTACCTCCACCTGGCTTGTTCCACAGCCTCATGGCAGCCACATTGGGTGCAACGCGCAAGGCGGCAAACAGCCACGTTGCTCCAAAAATGGGCTGGCAGGCTGTGGCTGCTGATGGACACAGTTGGCCCCCATGCACTCGCTGTATGTGGGGGGGAAATGGTGTCAGGCAGCAGTCGCCCTGGACCCTGCCTCGCCTTGTCTCACTCTGCAGGACAAGCCTCCTGCCCACCGTCCCACCCGCCAGAGACCCCCTGGATCTTCCCCAACCCTGCCTGGCTCCCACAGGTGTCCCTCCCCACAAGCAACATCAAGGTGGCCATGCCCACCCAGTCTGTAATGGCCACTGAAACCACGCCCATCCAATGGGCCACCCTCACCCGACACCCGACAATATATAAGTGGGTTTTGGGTTGCAGTTTGGGCACTCAGTCTCTGAAAGGTTGGCCATTACTGCCTTCCAGGTAAGTAAGTTTGGAAGTAAGAGCCTTTTAAAAGGAATTGAAGAGTTTGGTAGAAGACCCCTTAGGGATAGCTGAAAAGTTCAATAATTTGTTGGGTCCCAACATTTATACATGGAACGAAATAATGGCCATTCTGAATATCTTGTTTACCCAAGAGGAAAGGTTCCTTATTAGGAATGCTGCCATATGAGCCTGGGAAAGGAATCACCCAGCAGGCAATAATAATGCCAATCCCAGGGGCGATGTGAAATTTCCCATACAGAGACCAAACTGGGAAAACAATACTCCCAATGGAAGAAGGGAAATGCAGGATTTGCGGGACATAATTATTTTAGGGATAAAGGAGGCAATCCCTAAGTACCACAATGTTAGTAAAGCTTTTGAAATTAAACAAGGAAAAGATGAATCACATTCTGCCTTCCTGCAATGGCTCAAAGATGCTATGAGGAAATACTCTGGAATAAATCCTGATAATCTGGCCTCAGAAGCCATAGTAAAAGTGAGTTTAAACATCCTTCCTCTTACTTTATTTTACATCAGCACACCAAAAGAAAAGAGGAGTAGCTTTAAATATAAAAGAGAAATTGGAATCCAAACAGGTCTATTCAGATGAAGAAGGAATAATTTTAATGGTAGAAATAATGATAAATCAAAAACAAATATTTATGGTAGCAATATATGCACCAAATAACAAACAAGAAGAATTTTATCAAAAATTACACAGGAAAATATTGGAAATGGAACAGCAAAATATTTGCTTGATAGGAGATTTTAATGCAATTGTAGACAGAAAACTGGACTATAGAAGCAGTAAAATAGGAAAAAAGGGAAGAAAGACACTCCCTAAGGCGTTCTTCAGAATAACAGAAGAAATCTCTATACAGGATACTTGGAGAAAGAAACCCAAAAAAGACCCAGTACACCTTTTATTTGAATAGACATAATACTTGGTCTAGAATTGATATGTTATGGATGTTCCCTGAGCTAAGAACTACAGGTGAAACTCGAAAAATTAGAATATCGTGCAAAAGTTCATTTATTTCAGTAATGCAACTTAAAAGGGGAAACTAATATATGAGATAGACTCATTACATGCAAAGCAAGATAGTTCAAGCCATGATTTGTCATAATTGTGATGATTATGGCATACAGCTCTAATTTTTCGAGTTTCACCTGTAAGTGTGTTACTAACTTAAGAACTTCAGTGATTCATTTAACAACTGTGGCAAGAAAGGTCATAAAATGGGGCAAAACTCAAGTTAAATGTCTCAGTCTCACCTGTGGAGATGGTTACCAGCATCAAATTCCTGGGTGTGCAGTTAACAAGTAGGCTGGCTTGGTTGCTCAACAGCGAGACACTGGTGAAGTGGGCACAGCAGCGCCTGCATATTCTGCGTCGCATGAGAAAAGCACATCTTCCTTCTATCCTTACCACTTTCTACAGTGGGGTGATCAAGAGCATCCTGTCATACAGCATCACAGTCTGGTTTGGAAGCATCACTGTTTTAGACAGGAAGGAGGTGCAGAGAGTGGTGAGGATGGCTGAAAAGATCATTGGCAGTTCCCTCCCTCCCATCCAGGACATAGCACAGAAGCGTTGCTTGAGCAAGGTCCATAAGATTATTTGGGACACTACACATCCTCTTCATGACCTGTTTTCCTTGTTACCTTCTGGGAGGAGGCTTCATGGTATCTGAAGCAGAACATCCAGATTCAGCCATAGTTTCATTCCATACAGCATTAACTTTGTGAACTCTCAAGCTGCCTCCTTCTGTTATATATTCAAGACGGACAGTGTTTAATATTTATTTGTTATGTATATATAGAGCTGTGGGTCTATACATATGTTGTATATAGTATGTTTAGGTGAGTGTCATGTACAGGTATATGTTCACTTTGAGAGCGGGCAACTAAATTTCATTTTTGATGTGTGCTGTTGTGCCCACACTAAAAAATGACAGTAAAGGTTATCTTATCTATCTTATCAGTAACATAAATTTTGGGCTCAATTATGGTTGTAAGTCGAGGACTACCTGCAGTGTGGTAGAATCTGGAGCTGAGTTGAGAGGAGTGAAAAAGCTGGCTAGTCTTGAATCACGGATGGGAGGGAAGCAGCTGAAAGGTGATCCTAAAGCTTCACAAGGTTTTATCTATGTAGTATTTTCTGTAGTGAGTGCATTACTCTGGCAGGATTCCTGCCAATAGGCAAGTAGCAATAAACATACCACTCTGATCAGCTCCTTGTGTCATTGCTGGTTCCTTGTGCCTGACAAATAGATGGGACTATGTGCCTTCTGCTGGTCTTACCTAGTATCAGATGGCCTGGGAATGGGGAAATCTTACTTTCCCACCATTCTTCCAGAATTGCTCCAGGCCACTGTGGAGAATAATAAGCTACCATTTTAATTTCCCATAATACCTGGGCACAATGCTTCATTGGTTAAATGATAAAGGCAACTCTCCCAGATCCACCCTCTCTTCACAGTTAGAGTGCTGGAAAAATAATTTATGACATGAGATGGTGATAAATCCCCACATATAGATTAAGTAAGACATCAGTCTGTATTACAGGACATGTGGTAGCTGAGATGATCCTCTGCCCTATTCTCTAAACTGGCATTCTCCTGAAACCTAAGCTGGCACAATTCTGTAAATTACAGTCCCAATATATCTGGAGGACATCCATTTGTAGAAGAAGCTGTATGTTAACTGCAAATCTTTATGAAGCCAAAACAAAATGATACATACCCTTATAGAAGGCATTGATTGGAACGGGGGTCCAAAATCATTGACAGGTCTACCAGTGTGCCCTGCCATTTCTGTGGAAAACGGGGGAGGGGGGAAGGAATGTTCACTGGTTTCTTTCATATGTTTTCGCTTTTGCTGTAACTGCTTGGCAATTAGGGAGGGAGATCTTCTTCAGAGATGGTGCAGACTCTCTCCCAGCCAGTTCCAGCCTGTCTTCAAGGCTGTTGTGCCCTGAGGGTACCCTGTTATCTACCTAGCACCTCAGCATCCTCAAAACAACCTTACGGCATCACATTGGCTGCCGGTGGACTGGTCAGGGGGGATGGGTTTGGGGAAACAGAAGAATTGCTTTGAGCTTTGCTTGACTTTACTGCATCCACTTTCAGTAAAAGTTCTTTTGATTCAATTCAATGCAGTCAAGAGTTTTGCTTTCCTGAGGGACAAGCTGGTGCAGGTCCTTACATTAGGTGAAATCTGCAAACTCTGTCAACCTGGAGAGGCACACAGCCCTACCATGGGGATCGTACACACAATGTCAGCCCAAGGCAGGAACCAGGAGGAAACTGAATGCTGGGGGAAAGCATAATCTAAGCCTCCTCCCTGGCTGCACCTCTCCAATTGAATGTAATGTATTTATTTTATTATTTATTATTTATTAATTGAATTTATATACCACCGTATTCCCGAAGGACTCAGGGCGGTTCACAGGGCAAGTTAAAAACAATACAAAAAGAGAGAATAAAATAGAATTAAATTAATACAAGCCCACAAAGCCTTGGTGGAGCAGAGGGCTAATGCCTCCTTAAGTAACACCAGCTGCCTGCAATTAGTGCAGGTTCGCATCCCACCAGGCTCAAGGTTGACTCAGCCTTCCATCCTTCCGAGGTAGGTAAAATGAGGACCCAGATTCTATGTAATAATGCCGCTTGGGGTGTGTGTGAAAGCCCTAACAAGCAGGCATATACATAGAATGAAGGCTACTGCTAAGCTTGTAAGCCGCCCTGAGTCTTCGGAGAAGGGCGGGATATAAATGTAATAAAAATAAAATAAAAAATAAATTAAAAAATTAAGATAACATTAAAATTGAAATTTAATTTAATTTAATTTAATTTAATTTAATTTAATTTAATTTAA